>RJWJ010045027.1:0-11921 GCA_004363605.1 Indri indri
GACAGTAGATGCATATTCAGAAGCCAAAATAAATATGAATCCTTAAGGAAAAGAATAAAATGAATGGGGGAGAAAAGTAGGCATAGACAATCAATAGTCTAATGATGGAAGAAGAAACCAGAATGGCTGGCAGATGAAAAGTTGTTCAAGCTCAACAGCAAGTGTGGAAACAAAGATCAACAGAGGAATATGATTGGTAACATTTTACAGTTGATGATACTGAGATAAGGAGAAGATAAAATATACTATAGATCACATGTCTGGTAGATATGACAAATAATTCCGCTTGTATATGTCTTAAAAGATTGATAAGGCAAAATGTTAAGGTTAGTAAACTAGGTGAAGGGAATACAAAGATTTATCCATCGCCATGATATATCAATACTGCTAATGAAAATAGTAAAAGCAACAACAACAAGAATATAATGATTATAGAAAGTCAGATCCTGGAACCCCCTCCTCTACCATAAAATATGGAAGTCTCCTTGCTTCCGGTATCCTGGGGTCTTCACAGAGGCCTCAGCCACTTAGATGTTTTCTGTTCCTCTCATACATGCCAAGGATGATTTGTTTGATTCCAGAAAAGAAAAGCTGAATATAATAATCCACATCAGTAAATTATCACCTAGGCTCAATTGCTACATGTTTTTAAAATTGAACATGTTCTAGAAACATTTTCCCTTTTTTTGTAAATTCTAGTTAAGAAAATTCCTGTATATTCAAATTGCATAACAGTTTAATCAAGAATAAGATCATTAATTTTCAAATTTAAAATATCAAATTTTGTGATGGCATTAATTGTGGATTATGAAAATGCTGTGTTCTCGAATTCAGACCCTTTTACTTGATGCTAGAGAAAAGTGAAAACGCAGCTTGAAAACTGAAAAAGTAGAGGCAAAGGAAACCTGGATGTGACCTGTGCCTCCCTCAGTCCTGCAGGTGGACTGCCTGCTGTGTTTACTGTGCCGTCCATGGCCTCCTCCCCAGCATGGACACAGAGAGAGGGGAGCTGTCTGGGGTCAGGGTTATCACCACACAGTGTCCTTCTTTGTACATTAAATATCGTTTGGAAACCAGAAAATAGTTTTTAAAATCCCCTAAATTAAGCCATTCTAAATGATTGACCAGCATATCATACAGTATTAATATACACCTCACAGTACATGTAGGTATTAGACAATCATGCTTTGAAAGCTAATAAATACATCTAAAGTATCAGATATATATTAGGTCATTGCAAAAGTAATTGTGGTTTTAGCATTGTTGAAATTTGCTGTTTGATAGTGGAATACATTCTTAAATAAATGTGGTTATGTTATACACCATTTTAATCCATATTTCTGGCTTTATGTTTCTTTGCTAATGACTTATTACTTGCTGTTTATTTTGTATTTGTTTTAGACTATGGAAATGATGTTAGACAAAAAGCAAATTCCAGCAATTTTCTTATTCACATTCAAAATGGGTCGCAAAGGAGCAGAGACAACTTACAACATCAACCACGCATTTGGCGCAGGAACTGCTAACAAACGTGCAGTGCAGTGGTGGTTCAAGAAGTTTTGCAAAGGAGACAAGAGCCTTGAAGATGAGGAGCGCAGTGGCTGGCCATCGGAAGTTGACAACAACCAATCGAGAGCAATAATCGAAGATGATCCTCTTTAACTACAGGAGAATTTGCCGAAGAACTCAAGGTCAACCATTCTACAGTCATTCCGCACTGGAAGCAAATTGGAAAGGTGAAAAAGCTCAATAAGTGGGTGCCTCATGAGTTGACAAAAAATCAAAAAAATTGTCATTTTGAAGTGTCATATTCTTTTATTGTACATAGATAACAATGAACCGTTTCTCAATCGGATTGTGACGTGTGACAAAAAGTGGATGTTCTACAACAACTGTAGTGACCAGTTCAGTGGTTGAACCAAGAAGAAGCTCCAAAGCACTTCCTAAAGCCAAACTTGTAACAAAAAAAGGTCATGGTAACCGTTTGGTGGTCTGCTGCCGGTCTGATCCACTATAGCTTTCTGAATCCGGATGAAACCATCACATCTGAGACGTATGCTCAGTAAATAGATGAGATGCACCAAAAATGGCAACGCCTGCAGCTGGCATTGGTCAACAGAAAGGGCCCGATTCTTCTCCACAGCAACGCCCGACCACACGTCACACAACCAACCTTTCAAAAGTTGAATGAATTGGGCTACGAAGTTTCACCTCATCTGCCACATTCACCTGACCTCTCTCCAACAGACTACAACTACTTCTTCAAGCATCTCCACAACTTTTTTCAGGGGAAAGACTTCCACCACCAGCAGGATGCAGAAAATGCTTTCCAAGAGTTAGTGGAATCCCGAAGCATGGAATTTTACCCTACAGAAATAAACAAACTTATTTCTCATTGGCAAAAATGTGTTGATTGTAATGGCTCCTATTTTGATTAATAAAGATGTGTTTGAGCCTAGTTATAATGATTTAAAATTCATGGTCTGAAACCACGATTACTTTTGCACCAACCTACATTTAAATGTGTATACACATCTTGCTGTCTTAATGTGAAACAGAACTTTTCAACTTGAACTGAATTTTATATATATATATATATATATATATATATATATATAAATTATTCCACTAAAGTTATAGTGGAAACTGCTGTAGCATCCTCTACAGTGGTTGCTAAGTAATTAACCTTGACCTTCATTAAGAGGCCCTGCTCTGCTGGCAATATTTATAACTATTGAAGCTAGCCATTTTCTTGCTGATATAATAATTTCATGGGTAGTACTACTACCCCAAATGGAAAAACATTAAGATTGACTTCCAGAGGCTTTAGTTTTCTTCAAGTGAATCCATTATGGAGAGAATTTAATTCCTTACTGACTCTAGAATTACAAGGCAAAGTACTTATGTGATGGAATTAAACTAAGCTACTAATTATCTGCTGTACATTTGGAATTTAAACAATTTCACTTGCAATAATTACTTTTTTCTCATTTTAGTTTCAGTAACTAAATTCATTTGTTAAGATGACATTACAAAGAAATCTTCTGTGTTAAAAAAAGCAAACCCAAAGATTTAGAGTTAGATTTAAGTAAATAATAATTATAATAATTTAATGCTAATACTGTCAGTTTTTTTGTGCTTTTTACCCAAAGAAAATTCTCGATTCATGTTATAAAGGAATATATTAATTTTCAAATCGGATATGAAGTTACCAAATTGAGGACAGCTTTATTTTTACAGGATTATTATTTATTGGTCTCAAGTTGGCACTAAACACTTAAAAATAAACTTTAGAAATTGATACTAAAGTGTTTTCCATCACCATTTTTGTATTAATATTCATGTGTGCATTTAATTTACTCAAAATTAAAAGAGACTTATGGCTTTAACACTTCTTGATGGATTGTAGCGTTCATGTTTTAGATGGAAAATTGTTTGTAAGATTGCTTCTGTGTATGTATCTGTTTCTACCCTGTGCAAAATATCCAAATTACAGAGTTCTGAGAACTAATTCCATATAATTATGCAACCATTCAAATGTGCAGAAGGATGAAAGAATTATTTAAAAATATCGCACACATTTGGAGTGATCGTCTTACCTTCCAGGAATCTCTTTTATCAATTACTAACCTCCAAAAAAGTTTCCATGACCTATTCATTCCACTACTTACCTCATATTGAAAATTGCCATTTATAGAGTACTTACTATGCCTCATGAGCTTTATATACATAGATATATCACCTCCATTACTTAAGCTAACTCATTGTTTTGAGCATTGTTTTGTGCATTTTACAAATGTAAAGCTAACATACTGCAAGTCACAGAGCCAGAAACAGCTAGAGCTGTGAGCAGAACCATTGATCCCCAGCAGCTATGCCTACACGTTCTGGTCTGTCCATCAGGGCAGCTACGAATCACATTAGGTCATGTCTTCCCCAACATGGTGGGTGGAATGTGGTTCTCTAAGGCAGGGTCCCCAACCTTTTTGGCACTGGGGACTGTTTTCATGGAAGATAATTTTTCCATGGACCCAGGGGGTGGGGGATGGTTTCAGAACTATTCAGGTGCATTACATTTATTGTGCACTTTGTCTCTATTATTATTACATTGTAATATATAATGAAATAACTGTACAACTCACCATAGGTTGGGGACTCCTGCCCCAGGGAACGTCCAAGGCAATCTTGAATTGGAAGGAAGTTGTGTGTGTGCATCGATATTCACTGAGGTAGCAGGTATAGACGTGTATACTTTATCTGAAACACTTGGAACCAAACCTATTTATAAGATCAGAATGTTTCAGTTATAGAAATAATAAACATCTCTTGTGGAAATTGGTGGAAGGGGGCTCTAATCAGATATTGACATTTCTGTAGAGAAATGTATGAATTTTCGTGCTGAGGGAGACAAATGCAAGTAGCTTCATTTCATGGCAGGTTTTACTACCAAATAGGCTATTACAAATCTTAATATGCTGCCATTTTTAAAAAGTTCTTAATTGTTGATAAGAAAAGGAGTTGCTGCTAAAGGTAGGGCTGTGGAAGGATGAATAAGAAGAGCAGGGCATTTACTGCTTGTCATTATACGTGGCGGCATGGTCATGTACTGCTCACCTTGTCCCTGCATCCAGGCTACACCATGGACTTAATCCATGACTCGGTTGTCTCATTTTTCCCAGATCTAAAGATTTCTTTGACTAGATAGTTACGGCAAAACAAAACAATACTTCTTGAATACTCAACTGGTGTTTTATACATTAACATTTCCTCCAAAACTGAAATTACTGCAGGTCACACAGCTAGCTCATTTGAAATTAAAATCTATGATGTACATGAATAGTTTTAATGAATATTGTGATAACACCCTTCTGTTGAAACTGAACACAATGGCAGTAACTACTTGGAGACAGACCCTCATAACTATCATTCGTGTAGACTTAGACTTAGACTGAGTTCACTCACAGACATCCAATGTTAATGTTATGACTTATGGAAGTTAATTAGGTCACTGTTGTAGAATCTGGATTTTCTACCACTAGACTGTACAATGATTTCTCCTGTTTTTCTTAAGTTTTTTTTCACATATTTTTTGAAACAGTCTCTCCAACTTATGACCTCCTGAGATTTCCCATGTTGTTTGGAAGTCACCAGTACATTCTAGTGTGTTCTTCAGCAACTAAAGCAATAAAAAATTGGGTGAAAACATTACACATATAGGTCCCTTTCATTCTAATGTCTACTCTAGTTAAATATGTTAACATTGCTATAATAATGCCTATGGGAGCATAAGGCAAGATTCAGAATTTTTTGAAATTAAATCCACATCAAAATCTTGTAAACAGTAACTATTCTTTAGTACCACAAGGATGTTGTGGCATAATGCAATTATTCCGGAGTAAAATAAAATATAAAAAAGCTTCTCAGATTCTGTGTTCTGGTTGATCTATGTAGGCTTTTTAATTAACTCCTCATTTAAATCAATCAACCTGACTTTTTTTCTCATTAAATTGACATTGTAAAAAGTGAATTTTCACATTTCCTGCTTTTATTAAATACTCAATTCTGTATATTTCCAAAATACCTTACACATGTAACATAAACAAAATCTAAGTTGATTTTACTCCTTCATAGAACTTATTAAGCAAAGCTATTATTTAATATCCATATGGAGATGATTCTTATCACATGTTGAGTGCAGTATATTTTCAAATTCTACAAAACAGCAATAAAAAAACACATCATAGGAAGCAAGAAACTGTGGTACAGACATAAAAAGACAGAAATGCAATCATGAACCAGTGAACCAACACCATTACCCATTAACTGCATTAAAATGTCATTGAATTCAGTAGTTATCGAGTTCTAAAATCCAAAGCCAACAAGTCTCTTCATTTTACCTTTACCCTGACATAAGAAATCAGTAGTAGTTAGTGGACTGAAAAAAAAAAAAAATGGGAGAAGGAAGGCAGTTGAAAAGCTACAAAAAGTCAAGCTCGAACATTGCCATGTCCCTCTCGCTTGAGTTTTGGAATGGGTCTGAACGTGAATTCCTGACACCAGATACATCAGCATTCACATCCATCTATTCCAAAGGTGGGAGACAGTAACTATTCCTTCTACTGAGATTAAAATTGCAATGTTCTTTACCTACGAAGACTGCACTGTCAACGCATAGTCAGACACATCAACACGCGTTCTTGTGATGGGACAAAGACGAGTACATTAGCCAGCTGGTGCTTCCAACACACAAGACAACTCATTTAATGGTTCCAAGCTCTCTGGCCCATACAATGATTTAACCTAGTGCCTGTTCTCATTTGCAGTATTGGCCAACTAACTTAAGAAACCCCAATCCCAATGAGTGATTGCGGGGGGGGGGGTTGTGAATATTTATTAATTTAACATGCGTATTCTACAACTCTATCATTCAATACTTTCTCCGCATAGGTAAGACTGCATCTATCTGTGTAGATAAGAATGCGTCAAGTCTCATCTTTCTGCCTCTTTGGTTTGAGAGGCCTACTTCCTTTCACATTTCTCCTTCATGATCATTTACTAACAAACATAGGCACGGTTTTGTATGTTAACAGAAGAGATGACTAATGAAATCTAAATAGTCATAAAAGGAAAATTCCCATGAACTGGATAAACACGAGAATTACAAATGTGATGAATAGGAGTAAGATGCTACAGCAATTGATATTGCCAAGCGTATCATTTCAGCCACATTTCAATACTCATAACAATTACTTAGAATCAGCAACACCACACAGCTAATCAACTGCATCTGCTCATCTTCACAGCTGTTACCCCGGAAAAAATGCCACTCTCCTCCCCACTCTGCTCCAAGCACACTGTGATTGTGATGAACACCTATGCTGATGAGAAAAACAGTCTCACATCTTGGAGAAGATTCAAATAGAGGTCTGTTTGAGAGTCGAAGATATGTAGTTACTAAGGAAACTCACTTGTGCAGCAACAAACTGGCTTAACTTCAAGCTATGCAAGTTTATTTTATATCAGAATCAACTTGCTATTCATTTTCACTTCTCTAAAATGGTTAGAAAACAGGATGAAATTATAAATAATATCAGAAGACATGCACTTAAAAGAGTAATTCATTCAGTTATTCGTCCATTCATTCATTTTGAAGAAAATATGTGTTCTTTCCCAGCCTTTACTAAAGCCCTCAGCCATACACACATGTGTATGCCTGTGGTTATTCAGAGGAAAGAGGGAAAAGTGGCAGGAAAAATGCAGAGTAGGAATTAACCAGGTAAAACGTGTATAAGGTGTTAAGAAACCATTTATGGAGGAGAACTGACCTAATCAGGAAGTTCAAAGGTTGATTTCTTTGAAAACATATCATCAAAGCAAGACCTGAATGGAAATTTTATTAAGAGTGGGAATGGGCTCGGGATGGAAGAAGCACAGCATTGCCATCTCTACGCAAAACTGTGTGTGGCCTGGGTGTGGATGGACACAAGGAGGGCGGGCAGGGGCCAGGAGAGGAGACAGAGCTGCCTTAACTCTTCAGGTTTGTTAAGGGTTAGGAGTATCCTACAAGCAGTTGGAAGCCCATGATTGTTTCTGACCAAGGGGATAGATAATATTTCAGGGCAACTCTACTTCAGATGATGTCCGACCTGTCCAGGGGTAAATATTTCTTCTGGGTGTCTCCATGTCATCTGTGAAACTCCTCAACTGCCCACCTCTGGATTTTGCCTTTCTTTCTCCACCACACGCTGGTAACTTGTGCTGTCTTCTAGTCCTCCAGTCTGGAGCTGACCTTCCATCACCCCCAGAGCAGCACGTCTGGAGTCGTTTACCTCTCCTCCTTCCTTCTTATCCACTCTCCTGGCACCGTGTCCTCCAGATGCTGCTCCACAGTCCTCCTGAAAGACTGTCTTGTGAAGCCTGTTTCTTCAGTCCTAACTTGGGTTTCATTAACACATTGACAGCTACACTAGAAAAAAAAAATTTTTCCCTGGGGCCATGGTATTTTATGATGAAAATAGAATAAAAACTTTGAAAACAAAATGATCTTTTCTAATGTAATGAAAAATTGGTTATTTTTTATCATTTTCTGTGCGTCAGTTATATGCAACTCATGCAGCGCTAGAATCAATTTTTGCACTGCACACCACCCAACTGAGTTGTGTGTAACTCATGACAGACTAATTGAATTTGTTTCATAGGATTGAGTCTTAATATGCTTCCTGAGGCCCCGGGCTCAAAACTAGCATGAGTTAAGTGCAACTCACATGGCAGTTAATGTGTTAATTCACATCAGCCCTGCAGCAATAGACTTTTCCTTCCAGTCTCCCACTTTCCAGACCTATCTTCCACCATGGGACTGTACTAGTGTTAATTCGAAAATTAAAATTTGATTTTAATTGGTTTCATTTCCTGAATTAAAAAATAGCAAAACCCCCATTAACTTTCATAGCCCATGATTCAGTGTTCTCCATTGTCTAATGTTAATGTACTTAAACAGCCATGCTTCCCAACAAACCAACTTTCAAATGATTTTGTTGTAGTTCCTAAAACTCTCTTTTTCAGTCCTTAGTAATGCTCTCAGCCCGTGCAGATCTTAATTATGCAACATGCATTTGTAATTAAGTCTCTGGCTTTGCATGTAATAATAAAAGCTACCATTTATTGACTGCCCACTAGGCGCCGGGTACTGTTCTAAGTATTCTAAGTTAATTCCCAATAGTGCTCTGTGGGTTTTTTACTACTAATCTCATTCCACAAATACAGAAGTTGAGGCCCAAGACATCGCGGACCTTGTGGGTGATAGAACATAGATTCCAACGCAAGCATTTCATCTCCAGATCCTAGGTGGTGAACCATGAAGCCGCTCATCATTATGCACCTCTCTCTTGGCACCGAGCACATCACACTGTTTCTTATATGGTTTATACAATTTTTCTCTGTCGCCAGATTGTTAGTGTTGCCAGAATCCATGCTCTATTTTCACTTTTGTGATTTTTTTTTCTTTCTTGCCTTCCACACAACAACATTCTAGTAATACTAGATTATTACTAGAGACGCACTGACTTCTCCCGAAGGGTACAGCTTATCGTTGGATACACAGCTCACTCGCCCAGTCCTGCCTGCCCAGTCACTAGGAGGAACCTGGGAAACTTAAACTGTCTCTTCCTCAGTTAGCTTAACTGCACAATAAAAATAATATCAGGTAGTATTACCTCCTAATAGGTATCATGGGTATCGAATAGCGCGCGTGTGTGTGTGCGTGTGCGCGCGCGTGTGTGTGCGTGCACATGTGCATTTGTGTGCGTTTTAGAATCGTCCTTGGTCTGGCTCCAGTTAAATGTTTATGCAGGCGTAATTGCCAGTACTACATGTTATCGTTATTAGTTCCAGACATATTTCCAGTTGGATATTTTCCCAATTATATAAACACTTATTTCGGCATATTTTCCAATAATGAACATGATATTACATGAGGAGGAAATTAGAAATTGTGTCTATAGGTACCTTGGCACATTGAGGTCTGCCAATTTCCAGAATCAGCCTCCAGTCCTGCAGCTGCACTGCTGTGGTCCAGGCTGCGTGTCAGCTTGCTGGCGGCGGTGTCAGCACCGTAGGGCCTGTTCACATGGAACAGAGAGAGACTCCTCACACTCCACCTCCTCTGCCTGTCACCCCTGTCCTGGCAGATTCACCCACCCATTTCCAGCCCATCTGCAGACCATAATTTTTTCACCTCTGTGTTGAAACTCTTCCTTCTTCAAACTTTGAGCTGTTGAGGCTCAAAAACCTATACTCCAAATCGTGGGGCTTTGACATGCTGAATTGAGGAAGATGCACCAGGTCTCGCTGGCCTCCCCCCACCCCTACCCCTCCCTCAGCACAGGAGGGGGTTGTTCTTGGAAGTCCCCTTCACTGCCTGAAGTCCAGAAGAAAGACTGGTGTCTGTCAACTCACCTGGACAGACTTGTGTTACAAACCATGTCTGGTCTGCGGGCCCAGCAGACTCTGTTCCAGGCCACTGCATGTTCTTCAAGCCCCTGACTTCCCCTAAGAATCATTTATTGCCCTCTTAAAATCATCCTCACGTCCCCACCTGCCCAGCCCCTAATAAGAAGGATACGCAACATCTGTGCCTCACTGTGTGGCGGGCAGTCACTCTGTGATTTCCCCCATTGCCGATCTATACGCTATTCACAGCTGAGCGGGTGGGATCCCAGTGTTCTCCTGACTCAAGAAGAGCCAAGTGATTGCCACATCAGTGGAAGATAGATTTGCTTTCCTGAAAATCTGAATCAAGGGTCACAGGGACTTGCAGAGTGATGGAATGATGGATTACAACAGCGATGACCTACTATCGCCCACGCAGAGCTTCTCAGATCTCTCTGCACACACTCCCTGAAGGCCCCGATTTTCAACCTTTTTCCTGCATTCAGTGTGTTGCCTCAGTATCCCTCTAACAATGCTGCTGCATCTCCGGTAAGTTTAGTGCCTCATGCCTCCCTCACTTTCCTTTCTTCCAAAACAGCCTCCCCAATAAACCCCACAAGGAGTGGTGTAGCAAACCACCCAAAACTTTGCGGCTTGAAACAACAATCATTTATTGATTTCATGATTCCTCAAGTTAGTAATTGAGTCTGGCCTCGAGTGGGACCTGTTGTGCATCTACTCCTCTGCCACTGCGCAGGCATCTTACTTGAGAGCAAGGTGTGCAGCTGGCTTTCCCAACCGTGGCTGTGCTGTCACCTCAGCAGGGACTGCAGAAGAAACAGCTGGGCTGACTGGGGTCTTGTCTGCATGGCTCCTCATTCTCGGTAAGAGTAGCCCGGGCCTGTCCTCACGGTGTAAGTAGGGATCCCAGGAGAGAAAGGGAGAAAACATGCAAGTCTCCTTGGAGCCTAGGCATGTACCCTGCATGTGCTCATATGCTGCATTCTATTGAGCAAAGCAAGCCACAAGCACTGCCCAGATTTGAAGGGAGGAGAAAGAGACTCCATGTCTTAATAGGAGGAGGTGCAGTGCTACGTTTCTCGGGGTGTGCAGTGAGAGCACAGTGAACAATTGCAATCACTTTTGCAATCTACTCACTTCTCCATAAGCTCAGCTCCTCGGCCACATCTCTCGCTGAGGCTGCAGCAAACTTGGGCAAAAAATCACAACACCTTACAGAGTAACCCCGTGGCAAACTCATTGTTACTGTTTCGAAGGGAGCTTTCAATATTACCCAAAAATCTTTCAATTTTCCCCATGAGGACTTTTTTCCAAGCCCCTCATCGTCAATCGCAAACTCGCTCTATTCTCCTCGAGATGACATACAACTGCCTCGACCCTGTGCGTGGGCAAGGATGGCGCCATTCATGTGATGTTTCATTTTATGAGAGCAGTTTTCATTACTTTTTTGTTACAGAACAGTAATATTGGAGAGCTTAGGAGGAAAAACATGCCAGATTTTGTTGGGAATAGAGTATAATCAGAAAAATGACATTATTTGTGGTGCCAATCACCTACAAGTCATAAAATTAATGTATCATTTAAATAAAGAGTAGAATCAACATATCAAGTGTAGAAAATGGGAAAAAGCCTGGGACCAAAATTTCTGGGCTTTCTACACATCTTCGCCAATGATTAACTGTAAGCTTTGCATGGGCATAATCTTCTCTTGGCCTCTGCTTAGTAATCTGCAAACAGGTTGAACAAAGTGATTGGTATGGTGACTTACAGCAAGAAATATACTCAACCAGGGAATCTGATCTGGAGGTATAAAAAAAACCCCATAAGTTTAATGTTCTGCAGAAATAAAACAAAACAGACCATTTGGTGTTTAATGGAGAAATATTTAAAAACACTCTTCTTAAAGATGCTTCACTCATGTATTTTTAAATTTGCATTTCTTTCTTTTAGTATAAGCAAATTTAAAGAAAGGC
>RJWJ010045028.1:0-11966 GCA_004363605.1 Indri indri
TCTCTTCCAGCATTGCCAGATTTCCTTTCTTTCTTTCTTTGCTTTTATTCTTCCTTTTTTTCTAAAGTACTGAGTTAATTTTTCACTGCTTAGAGATTTTACAGGGTGAGAAATCTGTGAAAAAGAGCATACTTTGTGTACAGATCTTTTATTCTTTGTTATTCATTCTCTCGTTGTCTTTCCAGTCTATCCATTGACACGGCAGGGCAGGCTCCTATCTGGAAGCTAGGTAATGGCTATTTTTTTCTGGAGCATGTTTTCTTATCACTCCATCATTGTCATGAAGTCAGACAAGTTCAGTAGTCAGTATCGGTGACCTCCCCAACCATGTTCTTTTTCAATACTTAACCTCTCCAGTACTTGTAAAAGTCTCCCAGGAGATAGACGCTGGCTGTCTGTGGAGGGTGCTCCTCCTTCACTGCTGTGCCCATTACTATTTTCTCCCAATTCATTCCTGCACCCTTTCTGCCTGGTATTATCCTCTCATTCCCATCCCAGTTCTTCACCTTGAACCAAGGCTGGTGCAGTGGAGACGGAGGTTGATAAAGGGAGGGGTGAGGGAGGACACAGTCTTGGGGTCAGATCTGACCTGGCTTGAATTTCCTAGTTTGCCAGTTGCTAACTGTGTGATCCTGTAGTTACTTAACCTCTCAGAGCCTTGGTTTTCTCTCCTTTAAAATGGGGTTAGTGGTACTGATCTCACAGGGGTTAGTGTGGATCCAGTGGAAAAGTGCACATAAAATGTGATGCTCAGCACTGCGGTTCACGGCGTCAGAGCTACCTGGCCATTCCTTCCTCCCCTGCACCCTGCAGTTCTACACTCTAGCCCAGTAGTTCTCGATCCTAGATACACACTGGGATCGCCTAGGAGCCTAAATCCCCAGGCCTCACTCTAGACCAATTAAATCAGAATCTGGGGGCATATGCTTGTGCATCTTTACTTTTAAAATTCTCTGTAGGTGCGTCTGATGCATGCAAGGACTGAAAACAACTGTAAGTCCCTAGGGTTGCCTAAAGCCTGAATACACTTTGCTTTTAAGATCAGAGGAATCTTATTTTAGTGCTTGTGGGCAAAGACCCAGATCTCTCTCAGCACTGGAATGGGACTTTGCCTTTCCTGACTATGCCTAAGAGAGTAAGGAGGAGAGGTGGGGTGGGACAAGGGCTCTCAGTGGGTGGGACCATGCACTCCCTTTGTTTTCATCTCAGAACACCTGTGTATCCCTGCAGCCACACCACCCTTGCTTCCATAGGGATGGCGGCAGACGGGAGAGAAGACAGGGAAGGAAGGAGGGAGGAGGAGGGGCTTCTCTCTTGGGGTCTTCCCCAGACTCCTGTGCCCACTGAGGTACTTCCCCCCTCAGTACTCTGACAGCCCTTCAGTCTAACCCTGAGCTGTTCAGTATGCTTTAGTAGGTGGCCACTAGCCACATGTAGCTATTAGACCCTTGAGATAGGGCTAGTCTGAATTGAGATGAACTGTGTCATACATATTCCAAAACTAAGTACAGAAAAGAATATAACAAAATTTTTAAAATATTAGGTACATGTTGAAATGATAATATTTTGGATATGTCGGGTTATGCAAAATATTGTTCAAATTAACTTTACCTGTTTCTTTTTAATGTGGCTACTAGAAAAACTTACCTATGTAGCTCTCATTACTATATTTCTGTCAAACAACACTGGTTTAACCTCCTATTCACCGCTCGGTATACATTGCAGTGTAAGCATGTCTCGATGCTGCTATTCGACGGGCAGTTTGAGGACAGGGACCTCAGCATCCCATTTGTATTCTGTCCCCAAACACCTGTTATCAAAGCACACTGTATTCAGCAGGTAGTTGATAAATGTTTTCTGTAATTGTGAATGATGATGGTGATGGTGGTGATAGTTGTGTTGATGAAGATGATGATGTAATAAAGTTCGAATGGTATATTGGGGCCAAATTACAAAGATTTTTTAAAAATGATGCAAGACGGAATGCTTACTTTTTTTTTATGGTTATTTCTTTTCTTTTTTTTTTTTTTTATTTCAGGGTATTGTGAGGGTACAAACATTATGGTTACACTTTATGTCTTTGCCTCACCCAAGTGCGGGTTAAAGGCACGCCCTTCCCCGCTACAGTGCTCCCCGTGTCCTTTAGTTGTGGATTTACCCCTCCCCCATCCCCCTAATCCCTGGAGAGTATTTCTGCCATGTGATCACCCTAGTGTTGATCAGTTAGTACCAATTTGATGGCGCCCATTCTTCCGCTCTTGTGGTGCCTCACTTTGGATAGTGGGCTTAAGTTTAATCCAGGAAAGTATAAGAGGTTCTAGATCACTGACATTTCAATGCTTACATTTTTTAGAATAGGGGTTTTCAAATACATCTTAATTTTTAATTCATTTACATATATAAAGATCCTTGGTACATGGAATAGAAACATCTTCCATCACTTCCGTTGACAGACGGAGCAATTTTTAAAGAGTCTTACAGTGAAAATTCTCCTAAAATGTTTAGCGAACTCTGGCTGTGGGCTGGGCGGTAGGGACAGAACAGTGATTGAATGGCACAAAAATCCATGCCCTATGGACCTTACACAGTATGTGAAAATAAACAGGTCTAAGTAAAATGCTTACATGTCAGATGGTTTAATAAGAATCCTGGAGAAAAACAAAATAAGGCAAAAAAAAAAAAAAAGTGGGGGTGGGGGAGAGTGGCACATGAATCTTTCATACAGGAGTCACCGAGCAGATAATAATTGCTCCAAGGTCTGAAGAAGGTGAGCAAATCTCCTGGTGCTCCCTCGATGTTATTGTTTCAGTAATTCACCTAGTATGTTTCTTTTATTCATTTATTCATTCAACAAATGCATGTATTGGAATCCCGTTATGTGCTTTAGACCAGGGTGAGACGAAGAAGTATGTTCCACCTCTCGAGGAGCTCACGGCTCAGTCTCAGAGCATGAAAATACGCCAATTACCCATCTCATTTGCACCCTCTTCAGAGTAGGTCCTCAATTAGGCAACACTTCAGCAGCCGCAGAGTGATTCCACAGATTCTAAGGTAGCCCAAGTACGGCTCATCTGAAATGTCCTCTAATGCAGACAGGATGTCCTGGAGCTGTTGCCTAGGGAGATACCGCTCAAGGAGCCAGGGTTCCACAGGCAAATGCTGGGAAGCTCTGGTTGGTATTTTGAGCCCAACATAAGTTAAGGCCTAAAAATGCTGCAATTTCATTGCAATGTGGTGGTTTGAATTTAGGCTCAAATGTTATTTTTGAATTATAGGCATGTGACTGGTTTGTAGTGATGTAGTGTGAGGGGACTGTTTGCTGGGCCCTTCTTTTTTTTTTTTTTTTTTTTTTTTTTTTTGTTGGTTGGGTTTTTGTTTTTTTGTCTTTTTTTTTTTTTTTTTTTTTTTTTTTTTTTTGAGACAGAGTCTCACTGTGTTGTCAGAGCTAGAGTGCTGTGCATCATCCTAGGTCACAGCAACCTCAAACTCCTGGGCTCACGCAATCCTTCTGCCTCAGCCTCCCGAGTAGCTGGGACTACAGGCATGCGCCACCATGCCCGGCTAATTTTTTCTATATATTTTTAGCTGTCCGATTAATTTCTTTCTTGCTCAGGCTGGTCTCGAACTCCTGAGCTCAAACGATCTGCCCACCTCGGCCTCCCGGAGTGCTAGGATTACAGGCGTGAGCCACCGCGCCTGGCCAGCTGGGCCATTCTTGATATAAGATGTGTCTCACCCGTGTAGTCTGTAAAGAGAGGAGCCAGCAGGCCCTCATCCAGGACAGCCCAAGGTTGGGGACTCACACTGTGCTCCACACGACCTGCACCGTTGCCGCTTCACCTTCTGGAATTGGCTGGCAGAACTGGGACCCTCACAGTGTAGATGAGGCCACTCTGGGGCTCCAGGCAGGAACCAGAACAAAAACGTGTTTGTTTTACTCATAGCTGATGAGTGGTGTATGTTCTCTGTGTAAGTTCCACCACCACCAATCCCCCCCGCCCCGCCCCCCGCTCCACACACACCTTGTTAAGGAGCAAAGAACCTGCTCTTTGTCTTTAACGAGATTAACACACAGGGTCCTTCCCAATGAGTCCAGTATCTCTTTGCATTAGCCGGAATTTTGGAAGCTGGGAAGAGGCCGATCAAATGGCTTTCTTCCGAGAGCTCTGTACCTCTGCGGTTTCTGTTTCTGTCCTTTGAATCCCTAACCTGCCCTCCTCTGGCCTTCTTTCTGCCATCCCATGCATGTGTTCAAGTGGGCTGCTAGTTCCCTGTCACTGCAGAACTCTCCTGACTCTACCTGGTGACCCCACAGGTCCCCCATGTCCCATGCCTGGGGCTCTGGGGAGGGAAGCAGTGGCAGGGATGTCCATTCTGGGGCAGGGGGAGGTGAGCTAGGGTAACAGCAGCAGGTGGGGAGGTGGGGTTTCTGGGCTGAGCCTGCAGGGGGCACGAAATTATCAACGACCCCTGAGCAGAACAGCTCACCTGGAACCAGCATGGCAGAAGGTGGCAGAAGGTGGCAGCAGCAGCTGGGCACTGCTTCGGCTCTTGACCAAGCAGAGAACAATGTTGGGTGGGTGGCTGGGAGTTGCTGCATATATGGTTTATCACTCAGTGGCTGCACTAAGGTCCTCGAGGTCTATTACAAATGGGTTTTTGCCCAAGTGTTTTCTTGACTCAGGATAACTTCCTCTCATTTTCCCCCTCTCCTCCCCAAGCCAACTCATGGGCACCCTTTAGTTCTCAGCTTTGAGCTCATAATGCAGGGAACTTACCCCTCCTCTGTGCTCTCTCAGCCCCAAGACCTTGGCCCATGATCACACTGTTTGTAATTGTTCTGCCATGTCTCCCACCAGGACTGTGCTTTCCTTGACTGCAGGGATTGGGTTGGATGTTAAGATTTTAACATATGGATTTAGGGGGACACAAACATTTAGACTACAGCAGGAGCTAATGATTCCCCAAGTGATTCATGTTATCTCTGGTATGCATTATGCATTTTTTTCTTTGTTTGATAAGTTTAGAATCAGGGACACGAGAGATGGATAAGCCTAATTGCTAAGAAAAAATATATTTATTCCCTATAATTTTGTTTATTTGAACATGATATTAAAGAGTCTTTTTCCTCCTTGAAAATGTCTCAGAAGTCATGACCTCCCATATGTGTTTTCTTCTGTTACCTTTTGTTGATGCCATTTTCATCAGTAAAGGTCTTCCTCTGGTTGCAAAAGGGAAAAGAAGTCATGACTTCCCATCAGCCTTTGTCCACTTGTGTCTTTCAGGACCATGGACAGTAGCCAAGGTGTTTGCGTTGACTGACATTTTAGTTAAGCTGCCAAGTGTTCTTGGCTCATTTTATCTTCCTTGGGACATTTTTCTAATCCTTAAAGGATGTCACACTAGCATTGTCTGGGAATACTCCTTACATAAGAGTGGATGATGCTTTAAACATTTTCCAAGGATAATCTGCAGAGTGGGTAACTGGCCCTTTTCTGCCTTGTTGGGACTTGACTACACTGACCCTCTGCCTTACAGCATGATCTGCCTGCCTGAGATTTTGGTCCTTCAGTGTGGTTGGTGCCAAAAATGAAAGAAAGTGACAAGCACTTACCTGTTCTTCAGCATCATTAAATGATGATGATGATGACACACGTGATAACAACACGTATTTACTGAGTGCTTACTGTGAGCCAGGCACTGCCCTGAGTGCTGTGCATGTATTATTTTATTCAATCCCCACAGCAGTCCTAGGGGATAGAGATAGTTTTACAGATGAAGAAACGAGACACAGAGATACGAAGTCGGTTGTGCAAGATAACCCAGTGAGGTCATGAGCAGTGCAGCAGTCCCACTTACCTAGAGCTCATCCTGTGTGCACCCCCACAGTGTCCTCGGTGTACAGGGAGGGCTGACCTCCTCAGAGCACCTGTCTGCATGTGTGCTTTGTGAATGTCATTAGACTTGGTGCCTGTCTGCTGGGGTTGTGTTGAGATGAGAATCCCCACTTTATTGTAGAGGAAACTGAGAAAGCGTTTTAGTGACTTGCCTAAGATCACACAGATTATAAATAGAGAGGCCAGGTTTGTCTGTCTTGAAACCTTTTTGCAGTGGGCTGTGCTGTTTCCCAGATAACTCTTTACTGTAAACAGTCCTACCTTACAGTGAATCTGGTTTCTCACTTTACAGGAAGATGTGGAAAGTGCTAGGATTTGATGCTCAGTCCACTGTTCTGTTTAGGATCCAAGCTTCTCCAGACAAGAGGGTGGGGATACTCTAGAAGCCATAGATGGCAGAAGTTGTCTTGGGAGTCATGAAGCATGGGCCCAGAAGGAAAATGGGTGTGCTGTGCAGAAGGGTTAATAAGCACCTCCAGTCTGGATCATTTTGTCACAACATCTGCTGCTAATCTGCTGCCGGGAGAGGGAATGTCAACCCTGATGCTGCTGGAGTAACCTTTAGTACAGAAAGCATTTGCATGCTGCAGTAAGGACTGGTGTTCTGTCTGTTCACTGACATAATTCCCAGTTTCTGCCGTTTCCCTACTGGTATGCTTGCATTGGTGTGGCCAGGCATACTGGGTAGGGATGATCGTATGGATAGAGCAAAGGCTCTATTACGTTGGTGTGGACTAGTCTCACTGATAACCATGTAATTATCATCACTAGATGGGACCTCAGATCATTCTAGAAAACACATTTATATATAGCTAGGGAAGCTTAGGCCCAGAGTGGGAAAACAGGACTAAAAGTCAGTATTTGACTCCAAATCCAATGTTCTTTCCGTGCAAACATGATTAATATCAATAACATGAAAATATTATCAATATTATTAAAATTATCAAGAAAGCTCCCACCAGAGGTAAAGCATTGGGCAGTACACTTTGAAGTTTGTTGAGTGGTCCTATAAACAGTGGTCCTTGCCCTCAAAGAGGGGATCGACAAACTGGGGTTTGAGATACAAAACAAAGAGATATTGTCATCATTATCACCATCACCACCACCACCCCTCTCTTCTTCATCATCAGACAATCCTATTCTGAGCACTTACTATGTGCCAGGCTCTGTGCTATGTGCTTTATTTATATTGTGTCTTAATTTAAAATTTGTGGCAAACCTGTTATTAACAATGCTTACGGATTAGGTTCAGAGGCGTTAGGTAACTATTGCAAAGACTTCCATTATGAAGTTCCACTTTGGTGGGGGGTGCAGTTAATCAGGTACAATAGAAGCTTGGAAACACAGAGCAGTGCAGAGGCTTCATGGGGCAGGTGAGACTTGTGGGGGACTTGAACTAAGCTGTGAAGAGTGATTAGGACAACAAACTAGACGGGATGAAGACAGTCCAGACAGTGAGGGACGATGTGAAGGATTTTTGGCATGAGAAAGGCTGAAGGTTAGATTCGGGAACAATGTGTAGTGAGATCTGAGCAATGAACAAAGGATCTTCCAATTGCTACCGAGGATACTTCCTGTTCCAGACCCTGTGCAAGGCCCTGGGCATGCAAAGGTGAGAGATACAGTCCCTGTGCTCAGGAATGGGGGAGAAGACCCCAAAGCAATTGGACAACTGCCCTCCTGGATGATAAGGGCTGGGCAAAGGGCAAATCAAGGGACCGTGTGAGCTCAGAGAAATGTGGTCAAACTCCTCAGTGGCTTGCTAAGGGTTTGGCTTTATATTAAAAGCCAGAGGGAGCCACAGAGGATTCTGAGTTAGGGAATGCCCTGGCCAGAGGATCCATTTGGGGAGACACTGCTAGTACTGTGGAGACTGGCCAGGTGACAAGGAGACCTGTTGGGACAGTACAGGCAAGCACAACACAGCCCCAGCAAAGGCAGCCTCAGTGTCAATGCGGAGATAGGCAGAAAGGAGTGGCCATGAGAACACAGAGTGGACAGGGACTCAGTGGTAGAAGGAGAGGGGATGGGTCCCAGTGGGCATTCGTGGGCAGTGCATTTGGGGCCAGCTGGGAACTGGCCTTGAAGGCCACTGTCTCTCCTTGCCTGCCTGTTCTCAGCCCGTGTGCCAGTATAGCGAGAACTTCTGTCAGTGCCACCCCCTGACTTGGTCAGCTGTGCAAGCTACAGCCCAAAGCCCAGAGCTCCCCAATCCAGAGGATGTTGGGGACCTTGCTCCACACAAAGGCTGTTTCCCCTCTGTCGTTGGACCGGTCGTGTTTGCATTTCCTGTGCCAGCCACGCCTGCTCTCCTCAACTCCCAGGGCTGAGCCTGGCGGTTACTGAGGGATGGGCTTCCGGAGCCCGGGCTCGCTGTGGCAGGGAAGAGGAGAGGAGAGAGGAGAGAGGCGCAGCTGGTGCCAAGAGAAATATGAACTTGACATTTAGCAATAGGGCGAATCCACTTACTGCACCACACCAGTAAAGCATCTGCATCTGAGTTGCCTTCTGGCCTCCTGTTGTCTTTGCTCCTTGGTGGTCCAGCCAGGCTGTGGTCTTGGCAGCTTAAGTCAGGATGGTGATGAAGGGGGTTCCTACTCATTTGAAGTCAATCAATCTCTCTCTCTCTCTCTCTCTCTCTCTCTATCTCTCTCTCTCTCTCCCCCCCCTCCCTCCCCAGAACTATACTGATTATTTAAAAATACCCCTCTCTAGTTCCTTCCTTGACACTCTTAAAGTCGCAGCGCCAGCCCAAACAACTAGGACATTTTGAAATGCCTGTTTTAATGGGATTCCCCATATTCCATCTGTTACCTTACCCTAGCCTGACTTTCTAGCCACTAATGAAAACCACTTGTAAGCAAGAAGGAGCATGGACTCACCTCTGATATGTATGTGCATCTAGGAATGCTGAGAATGTGACAAAAGTCTCCTACACAGCTACAGAAAGATGTTAGCATCGACAGGGCTTTGCCCTTTTATCACCTCACAGTGGTGTGGTGAGCTGGGCAGGAGAGGTCCCACTCTAGGTGAGGAAACTAAGACCTAGGCTCTTGGGTGTTTGTCATTTGCCAGGCTTGGTATCGGGTACTTGAATGACATCATTTAATTCTTGCCAGGACACAGTGAAACAATAGGATGGGTCTGGTTGTCCTATTTTATAGGTGAGGATACTGGAAGAATTTAAGCATTTTCTCAGCTGTAAAGTGGCATGGGTAAGTCTGAAGAGTGGGCACAGTGTCCAGTGGGTGCCATGTGCTCTGGTCCCACCCACTCAGGAGCCTGCAGTGGCTCGCAATGGGGCAGGGTGTTCTGGACAAGGAGGAAACACTCTTTTTCTTCAGTGCCCACCCCCATCTCCAGAACCCCCACAGAAGGCATTGCTTGCTACTCTCTTGTCTTGCCCAAGCTGGATCTGGTAAATGAGTGTCTGAATATCTATGTCAGGACCATTTGGAAGCTCACAGAATGTTCTCTCTAGAAATTGCCTCCCTCTAGGCCTTACCCATGATTGCCCTGGCCTGTGCATGGCTCTGCTGCTTTAAGCCCAGTTCAAACTCTGGAACACCCCCACCCCAGGTCCCTCCCTCTGCGGCAGGAGGGAGATCCAACAGGCCTAACGTGACACTTGACTGCTGAGGTTTACAGTGACATGGGAGGTAGGAGAGAGAAGTGGAAAAGGCATATACGTACATTCACTGTATCCTGTGTAACTTTTTTTCAATGACCAGATTAGCCCTCTTTGCTCTCCCAAGCTATCTACACATTGATATCACTCCTCTCATGGCTCAGTAGGTACATGGTGAATGTCTTGCCATGAGATTATGCTTTTGTAATTTGATGGGCCTGACCACAATTGGGATGGAGACAGAAGAAATCCTGCAGATCGAAAGCTAATCCCTCTTCCTCTGGACCCCATCCATGTGCCTCTCTGGGCAACTGGGTTCTCAAGCTGACATGGAACAGAAAGGCCAAAAGCTTACCATTGGCAAAAGCTGTGCTTACTGATAAGTAATGAATTTGTCCTCTACCTCAAATCTGCTCTTTTATGCCTATTAACAGGGAGTTCCACTTGTCACTAATGGAAAACATTCAATTCCTGGGAGTCTTGGTTTCCAAATGGGGAGGCCAGTTGCTCCTTTAATGCACCAGTCTGTCCTCAATATGAAGACCAGCGTCGGCTCCTTTGGCTTCCGTTAGGTATTATGGCAGCCCAGTGGTCTGCTGAGCCAGTGGGATGGCTGTGTCTCTACTGGGATCAATGAGCAAGTGTGCACCAAACAGTCTACGGGAATGTCAAGGCCACATTCCCTTTCTTTTTTTTTTTTTTTTTTTTTTTTTTGAGACAGAGTCTCACTCTCTTGCCTGGGGCGAGTGCCGTGGCGTCAGCCTAGCTCACAGCAACCTCAAACTCCTGGGCTCAAGCGATCCTACTGTCTCAGCCTCCCGAGTAGCTGGGACTATAGGCATGCACCACCATGCCCGGCTAATTTTTTCTATATATATTTTTAGCTGTCCACTTAATTTTTTTCTATTTTTGGTAGAGACGGGGTCTCGTTCTTGCTCAGGCTGGTCTCGAACTCCTGAGCTCAGAACTATCCACCCGCCTTGGCCTCCCAGAATGCTAGGATTACAGGTGTGAGCCACCGCGCCCGGCCCACATTCCCTTTCTTAAAAAGAGGATGGCCTGTGTTAGAATAGAGTTGATGTGAGGATCAGCCCTGGGGTTGTGGATGCTGATCTTGGTTTTGTTCAAAGCAATGACTTGGTTTTGGTTCTCATTTTAACACTGAATAAGTCAATCCTCAGGAGTAAATTCTTTTAGAGTGCCCCAAATTATGAAATCCTAATGCTGGTGGGGACCTTGAATTTTCCTCTAGTACAATTACTGCTAAATATGATTGTGTGTGGGGATTACCTGGAGATGCTTGTTAATATGTCAGTACTTGGGCTCAAGCATAGACCAAATGAATTAGAATTTACAGCATCTGTATTTTTTTTTTTTTCCACAGTCAGGCTTCCTTTCAGTGTTCAGGAACACTGATCTGGTTTATCTGCCAGATCTCAGGCAGAGGAAAATTTGCAATAAAATCTTCCCAATATGGGTATTATGGCCAGCCCTCATTCCCTTCTCCAACAGTGACAAATTTCATTCTGCTCCTGAAGAGCAGGGCTCTCACCGAAAGATCAAGGTGACCCTCCTCTGTTCCATCATTTTTTCCCAAACATAGGAGGTAGTTCCATCTGGTGCTCCTAGAATACTCAGAACAGAGAGAAGAGAGAAAATTTTCGGGTTCTGATAAACACATCTGTACCACACATCTGGTGAGCTGCTCAGTGTTGTGTCCCTTGTCTCTTCTGATGAGGGTTTGATGATGAACTTGGAGCACAATTTTCGAGAGCTGGAATTCAAAAGTTGTTAAGTAGAACAACAACATCGTGAAGTCTCTTAACACTACTGAGAGATAACCAATGTAAAGAGACATTTAGTAACTGTCAAACAACTGTGAACTCTCCCATGCTTCCAATGCCCCTCGCGGCTGGGTGGACTATGTACAAAAATGATGTACGTTACTTCTGGTCTGAGGCAGTAAAATGCCCCTGCCTGCCTCTCCCTGCTGTTCCTTATTTTCTCATAGTGATTGCAGAGGCCACATGTTGAGATCCTAGAGCCATAAGATAAAGTCAGCTTGGATTACTGAATCATCTCTTTGAAAGATACTACCTTGGAGAGCCCCCTAACTCAAAGTGACTTTTCCTAAGTGAGAAATAAATGATTAACTGTTAAGCCTCTGAAATTTTAGGGCCTATTTGTTACTGCAGCATAACCTTGCCTGTCCTGATTAGCACAGTTGGTATCATCCTGAAGCAGACATCCTTGTGGACGAAGCTTCTAGTTCTTGGCATTTGTACATTGCTTCTCCTCCTAAAAACTGAATGGAACTAGAACTTTCTAGGAACCCTTTCAAGCTGCAGTAATGATTTACTGAAGCAGACAAAACATGGTTATTTTGAGCCACAGAAGAAAAAACAAAAACAAACTTAGGACTGTTGTCTTCCCCCAAGAAA
>RJWJ010045029.1:0-11922 GCA_004363605.1 Indri indri
TGCTCCTCCTGGGATCCCTAACCTCATAAATAATTTTTATAACGGTTGCAAACATTAAGGTTAACTCCCTATGCTGCAAAGTTCTGTTGGTTTTGACAAATTCTTAATATCATGTATCTCCCATCACAGTATCATACAGAATAACTTCACTGCTCCCAGCAAAGCCCCATCCTTCACCTATTCAACCCTTCCCTTGAACCCATAGGTCTAGTGACCTATTTACCATATCTATAGGTTTGCCTTTTTCAGAAGGTCACGTAAGTGTAAATAGATACTACATAGCCTTTCAGACTTGGTCCTTTCGCTTAGCAATATACATTTAACATTTACCCATATCTTTTTGTAGCTTGATAGTTCTTTTTATTACTGCTATGGTCTGAATGTTAGTGTCCTCCCCAAAATTCAGATGTTGAAACCTAACTCCCAAGGCAATAGTGTTAAGAGGTAGTGCCTTTAGGAGGTAAGTAAGTTATAAAAAGTCTGCCCTCATGAATGGGATCAGTGCTCTTATAAAAGATGTTTTCTTTTTATAAGAGTGGTTAATGGGAGCTGCCTTGCCCCTTCCACCATGTAAGGATGCAGCAAGAATGTGCTTTCTGTGGAGCAAAGAGTGAGCCCATACCAGACACTGAATCCGCTGGTGCCTTGGTCTTGCACTTTTCGGCCTCCAACTGCGAAAAATAAATTTCTACTATTTGTTAATTACTTAGTTAAGATATTTTGTTATAGAAGCCAAACGGACTAAGAAAATAGCTAAATATACATATTCCATTATATGAATATACCATAGTTGTTTGTCCATTCATCTATTGTAGGTTGCTTTTTTTTGGTAATTATAAACAAAGCTACTATAAACATTCATGTTCACATTTGTGTATGGACATAATATTTCAAATCAGTTGGGTCTTTCAGTCCTTCACCATGGAATATCTCCTTATTTATTTATATCCTTAATGCTTTTTTCTTAGAGTTACATGGTTTTCTGCATATAGACTTCATACATGTTTTGATAGATTTATATGTATTACATTTTGTGGGTGCTATTTTAAGTGATGTATATTTTTTAAAATTTTCAATTCTAATTGTTCATTACAGGCACATAGAAAAGCAATAAAATTTGAATATTAACCTTATATTTTAGGATCTTGGTATAAGAGTTTATTAATCCAGGATATTTTGTTGATTCTTGACATATTCTATAGAGAAAAGCAAATCACTTGGGAAGAAAGCAATTTATTTATTCTATCCCAATTTGTTTACCCTTTATTTCTTTTTTGTCTCATTATAGGATTTCTGATATGATGCTGAATAGCAGTGGTGAGTGAAGACATTTTTGCCTTGTTCCTGATCTTAGGAGGAAAGCATCCAGATACTCATCACAAGTCTGATATTAGCTGTAAGTTTTTTGTAAATGTTCTTTATCAAGTTAGGAAGTTCGTCTATATTCTTAGTTTGCTGAGAGCTTTTATCTTGAATGAATATTGGATATTACTAAATGTATTTTCTACATCAATTGATATGATCATGTGATTTTTCTTCCTTTGGTGTTGATATGTTTGATTATATTGATTGATTTCACGCATGGAATCAGCCTCATATACTTAGAATAATTGCTACTTAGTTATAGTATGCAATTCTTTTTATATCTTTTTGAATTTGATTTGCTAATATTTTGTTCAGGGTTTTTATATCTTTGTTCATAAGAGGTATTATATTGTAGTTTTCTTTTCTTTTAATATCTTTTTCTGGTTTTGGTATTAGTGTAATTATGGCCTAACTAAATGAGCTTGCAACAATTTCCTCTTTTATTTTCTTGAATAAATTGTAGAGAACAAGTATCATTTTTATTTTTTTTTAATGCTTGGTAGAATTCACAGTGAAATCATCTGGGTCTGTTTTTTCTTTTTTTTTTTTTGACAATTATTAATTGTTGAATCAATTCATTTAATAGATTCAGGCCTATTCACATGATCTATTACTCTCTGTGTGAGTTATTGGTGGTTTGAATCTTACAAGAAGTTGGTTGACTTCACCTAAATTATGAAATTTGTGAGCGTAGAGTAGTTTATCATATGGGATCAATAGTAATGACCCCTCTTTTATTTCTGATATTGTTAATTTGTATCTTCCATCTTCTTGTTTCTTGGTTAACTTGCCTAGAGATTTATCAATGTTATCAATCTTTCCAAAAACTAGCTTTTGATTTCATTGATATTCTATATTGTTTTCCTGTTTTCAATTCCACTGATTATCTGCTGTAATAGTTATTTCTGTGTGCTACTTTTCTTCTTGGGGCAGTTTATAATTCTAAGCATGTAAAGAGGCTGAAAAGCTGGGAAGAGGGAGGCTGCTATGACATAGAGAAGCCAAAAAATTTTAAGCAATCTTATAGGATTGAGGAGCCAAAAAATGGAATTTAAGGTTTCAGAAGCAGCCATGACTTGAGATTGCAATATTCCAGTGAAAAAAGAAATAGAGAGAAACCATAGGCATATCCAACATCAGTTTTCTCCTGGGTGCATGCATTGATTAACTTCTGTACAGTAAGCAGCTAAGAAGCCCAGCAGAAAGCACCTTGAAAGCAGAGCTCAAGTTTTGATCATCTTATTGCACTGGGGATATGCCCAGATCTCTCTGTTGGAAATCCTGAAGGACTACTACCCGCTAGTGGAGGAAACCCAAGGTTGACAAAGACTTACAAAGATTGTAAATCAATTTTGAGTCAGCTTAGTACCTTGTGAATGGAAATGATTTGTCTTTCTGACAGAGAAGAGGGAAAATTATCATGAAAAAAAATCTCTTAATTTATGACAAAGCAAAATGGGCAAAGGAAGTTATTTTAAATAAATGGTGTTGAGTCTATTGAATATCCATAGAGAATTAAATGCATCTTGATTCATACACAAAAGTCAATTCCAGATCCATTATTAAAGGGGATTCTTACCAAGGAAGCCCCTAGAATGGTGAAGTGACCATAGAGAGGGAATCAGTGGAGAAGTTATTGCTAGTAGAGAGAGGACAGGCAGAAGAACATTGCCCAGATATGGGAATTGTATTTGAAATACCCCACAAGAGTTCTAGAAAACCTGTGAAAGTCTATCATGAGGAAAAGGTAAACATCCGTGCAACTATTACTCCTCAGGCTCTAATGACAACTGTATTAGCAATTTAAAGCTGTATCAACCATCTAATACTGTGGTTCAATTTTCAGTTGCATATAAGAGTTGATTCAGGGCTAAATCAGTTACAGCTCAGTTCTGGCATAAGTTCTTGTTATCTTTTAGGGCAGCTGAAAAGAAACCCTTTGGAATTTTGTGGTTCTGCAATAAGGAAACAGTCAGAATTTTTTTTTTTTGGTTGTAAGTGATGGAAACCCAACTCAAACTAGCTGAAACGAAAAGAGTGTAAGTTGGCTTCTTGGCTCATTTAACTAAGGAAGCAGGAATGCTACAAGCTGTAGTCATAGGTAGATCTAGAAATTAAACAATGACTTCAGAAAAATGTCTTTTTCTTTATATTTGGGTTCTTTCTGCATTGGCTCTTTTCTCAGATGACTCTCAACATGCAGTGGTCCTAGAAAATTCAGAATTAGTTTCTGGGAGTTTAGCCGCATCAGGAGAAAGAGGTGCTTTTTCCAACTAGTGAAAGTCTAAGGTGGGATTCTTGAGTACAAGCTGTATCCTGTGTCCATTTTGAATCATTCACAGTTATTCTGATTGACCAATAAAGCTAGGGGATAGGATCAGTCTCAAGTGGATCACATAGAATAAGAGTAGGAGAACGTTGGTCCTTCAGTGGAAAATTGAAGTTCCCTTACTGGAAATGTGATAGGGAATTGTTGATGCTGGCCGGACAGGAGTCTACCTCAGTGGGGAAGTTTGACATCTAGTCACAACCTAAACATGCATGTTTTTTTTTTTAAACAACTTTTATATAAGCTATTTTTTCTTTGGAGAAAATGTGGAAGAGCACTAACCTTTCCTAATTAGCAATCATAAATAAAGTATCCTAAGTGCAGTAAAAAAAAGAGCAGTCAACTAACATCTAATCAAAGCAGTGTTACTTCCTATTAAGAGATTAGACATAAATGAATCAGAAATACTCTACCAAATGGGCAAGATTGTTTTAGAAATATCAGTACAAATGTTTTCTGTAGACACCCTTGAGCATAGTCAAAGTCAACAGAGAAGGAGGCACACATCTAAAAATAGCTCTCATAAAATGTAAATTAGTCAAAAGAAGAAATATTGCATTGTTTGTTGAGCTGAGATTTGCATAGTAAATATTTCATCACTCATTCTATTCCCTTCACTCTCATTGAGCACCTCCAGTATCCTTAGAAGGGAGAACATGCTGAAAATGCTATTTTTATAACAGCCCAGAAAGCAATAAGCAGATTACAGAACAGTTTACAAATCAGTAGTGATTTGAAATGGAACACGCACATTATATTTTCCCTTGGAATTATTTCAACTCTTTGTCCGTGTTTATATTTAATATTTAGAAAGATAATAATAACATATTTTTCTAGGTACAAAGAATAGAGAAGTGATAATTTTATTCCATTAAATATTATTCCTCAAGCCTTATGCTTGGACCACTCACTACCCTACTTGTTTTGACCATTAACAGATTAGCTCCTTTCCATTGTTTGGGAAGCCATGTTTCTAGGAGGTCATTATTGTGGGGACTATAGAAGCCATGGCCTTGCTCTCAGCCACTTGTTAATTAAGTGTCTTTTAGGAATAAATCCAGGACACTTCCTAGAGGAAAGGATCCAATCAAAGTAACTCAAATAGGGAAGTGCTTAGGTATGGAGAAGGGCTGCTTCTCTCTTTCCAAATCACCCAAACCAGATGGTGAGCCGAGCCACATCTCAGCTCAGCCGCCCTGACCAATCCTCAGTGAAACATTGTGCCATCAAATCCTTGTTTCAGTCCATTCACGGATGCTTAAAAATACAGCAGGAAGAAGAATGTTTAATAACTTATATTAATAATTTACTTTTAAAAGCCTAAAGTGGAAAGTTTGTGTATGTATTTCTTAAAGGAGATTATTTAGCATATCCAGTCATTTGTCATCTCAGAATTCACTTCATCTTACTCTTTTAATTCAATGAATATTTATTAATTATGGAGTAGGTAGAAGACACTCCACTGAGATGAATGACATATGTTCCCTTCACTTACAATCTGGAGAAAAATGATAGACATACATAACATTAATTCCAGCACAAGGCAGAATAGAGTACTGCACAATTTACAAAATATTATCACATATTAGAACAGTTTGAACCTCACAAAGATCATTTAAGGTAAGAAGGGAACCCCAAATCCAGTAATTTCTCTTGATTCTTTCCTTTTCCTCCATAAGGGCAGGGACCAAGTCTGTTTTTGCCTTGTCTTTTCCTCAATGTTCCTAAAACATAATTCTCATTTACTTATTGAATGAATGAGTGTATAAATAAATGAATTAATTAATAAGAGGTAAAAAGAACAGGCCTTATCTGCAGATAGAGAGGGTGAGTGATAGACTAACTTCATGTGATTCCAGACATATGACTTTGTAACTAGGTGGGTGTTAAGAGCAGGATTTAGTGGAGGGAGGCAACATACAGCTTTATAAATGTGGAATGGGTGGGGAAATAATTCTGTTGAAACACGATCAGTAAGGAAAGCAACAAGTGTGGATCTCATAAGAATAGCACATGGTACAGATGCAGAATGGGGAGATGTCACTTGAAGTCGTAAGTGTGATTAAGAGTATGGAGTAAAGACAGATTCTTTGGGAATAATTTTTTTTAAGGGCTGGGCATTATGCTAATTAAAGGCCTTCCAATGGAATTCACTACAGGTTTAATTCATAAGAAAAAAGACCCCACATTATTTTTTTTGTTTTGTTTTGTTTTTTTGGTCTCCTCTTTGGATTTTATTTATTTACAAAACAAAAAACCCCCTCCATTTTATTATGGGAATTTTGAATGTACAATGAAATAGACAGGATAATTTTATGGACCAACATGAACTCAACACCTGAACCCACTGTCTATCCGTGGCCATTGCTATCTCATCTACACCTTTCTCTCCTTATTTATTTTGAAGGGAACCCAGACGTCATATAATTTCATCTGTAAATATTCATCATAACTCTCTAAAAGATAAGGGTTTTTAAAAATATAAAGACTATCAGGCCAAAAAGTTAACACTAATGTTTTGTCACTGTCAAATATTCAGCCAGTGTTCAAATTCCAATTATTTCATACATATCATTACTTTATTATTTTATTTCAAAATATTAAGTGGGTGCAAATGTTTTTATTACATGGATAGCTTTTGTAATTCTTGAGTCAGGCCTGTAAGTGTACCTATCACCTGAATAGTGTTCATTTTACATGTTAGGTAGGTTTTTGACCCTCCCCACCTACCCCTTCTAACCTGCTTGATTTCCAATGACTTTTGCTTCCCTCTGTGCACATGTGTGCCCCTCAGTTAGTTCCCGTTTATTAGAGAGTACGTGTGGTGTTTTTTTTTTTCCATTCTTTAGATATTTCACTTAGGATAATGGTCTACAGTTCCATCCATATTATTGCAAAAGGCATTAATTCACCCTTTCTTACGGCTGAGTAGAACTCCATGGTATACATACACCACATTTTATTATTCCACTCATGAATCGATGGGCACTTTGGTCAATTCACATCTTTGCAATTATGAATTGTGCTTCAATAAACATTTGAATGCAGGTGTCTTTTTTAAATTTTTTAATTTTTTTAAATTTTAGCATATTATGGGGGTACAAATGTTTAGGTTACATATATTGTCTTTGCACCACCCAAGTCAGAGCTTCAAGTATGTCCATCCCCCAGACGGTGCGCACTGCACCCATTAGGTGTGAATATACCCATCCCCTCCTCCCCGCTCCCACCTGCCCAGCACCCAGTGAATGTTACTACTATATGTACACTTAAGTGTTGGTCCGTTAAGTCAGTTAACACCAATTTGATGGTGAGTACGTATGGTCATAGCTTCTTTTCTTTGTTTCTCTAGCTTCTACTTCTCTAATAGACTTTTCCAAAGACAAAATAAAGAGATAACCACCTACCATTCGATCCAACAATCTCAATACTGGGTATTTATCCAAAGGAAAAGAAGTCATTTTATCAAAAAGACACCTGCACTCTTGGGGGTTATGGTCTACAAAAATTAAATAGAGTGTAAGAAGAGCCATAACAGTAGATGCACAGGATGCTGTTAAAACATAGAAAAAGGAAACTTCCAGAAGATATAATGGCTAAGCTTTAGATGAAAAGCTAGTCAAATGAGGGAATAAAGTCACTTGGGTGTAGGTGGAGATGTCACAGGAGCAAGATCAGTATATACAAAGCCCTGAAGTGAGAGAGAATAGAACAGTTTTGAAAATGTAAGAGAAATGCTGAGTAGATGGGTACCAGAGAAGAAAGTAGGAGTGATGACCATCAGGACTAGAGAAATAAGCCAGGATGACATCAGGAAGGGCATTGGGCCTCAGGACTCTATCCTAAGATGGTTAAAGTGTCTCAAGACAGGAGTGACAGGATGACATTCCCTTTTTAGAGAGATTGCTGGGATTGCAGGATAGTTTTGAGAGAGAAAACTGGAGGCAGGGAACTCATTTGAAAGAATGCTGCGGACATCGTGTGGCGAGAGTGCAGCTGCCTGAAATCGGAAAGGCTCTTTGAGAATGAAAGGGGGGACTAGGTGATCACTATGTTCAGGATTTAGAATTAATGGATTTTGGAAATTTTTGATGTGATGGGTGAAGACAGGGAAAGAATTGAATATAATGCCTATGTCAGTGGTTTATTCATTGCAAGTGGGAGCACAGGAATGGCTGGCTTGGGATGTGCTGAGCTTGAGTTGCTATGGGACATTCAAGTAACTAAATGAATAGACAGACGGTTGGGTAGTCAGACCTACATTTGGGGGAACTTTGATTTGGGAGACATACTGACAGCAATCGAAGACTTAAAAATGGATGAAATACTCAATGAGAAAAGAGGGCCCTGGATAGAAAAACTCCAGAAAATCGACAACATGCAACAGGTTGGCAGAGGAAGCAGTGATTATAATGGAGATTAAGTGGAAGTAGGCAGAAATCTAAAAGGAAAACCAGGAGAGCATGAGGTTCTGGAAAACAAGATAAAAGCACTCTTCTAGAAGGATGGCATGGGCCACAGTTAATTATTGAGAGGCTAAATGAAATGTGTTCTGCAAGGTAGGCATTATATTTTGTACCTTATTTATTAAAATCTGCCACTACAAGAACACAGATGATTCTAATAATGGTACATTATTAACATTATTGTTTTTATTATTCATAATAACATAATGGTATTGGTAATCTCCTTCCTACAGATATCATTTTGCATTTAGCCAAGTTCTTATAATTTCAATTTCATAAATATATTTTTTGCCCATCTATGCCCTTAAAATAGAATGAATACTTTATAATTGCACTAAAACTGACAATCATGTGTACCTTGAAATCCAAGCAATAACAGTTACTTATCTAATAATAATCCAAAGATGACGACGGTGACACATAAATATTTAAATTTCAAATAATTGTTCTAGAATTTAAATTTAACTACCTGATGTTCTTAGAATGTGTTATTTTGTCTGCATAGTGACTTATTTTAAAATGATTCAGAACAAACAGTGCACTGTCTGTGTCTGATTTGCTTTATTCTAAACCCAGGGGGAGTGGTTTTTAGCATCTGAATTATCCTAATTAGGGATCAATACTCTGGAGGTGGCTCATAAACACAATAAATACCATTAGCAAAATTGTTATCAGGAGTATGTTAATTAGAAGAAAGGATGATAGAAGTAATTCATGATATGCAATTAGCTGAAAAACTCTGTGAAATATAAAAGCTTTACTTTTAAACTAAGGAATGGGATAAGCTGATGTAGCCTTTCCTCAGTATATAAAAGATGATATTCTGAACACATCTGGAAATAAACAAACATGCTCATTTTCTGTATAAACAAAATGTGCAAGTATTTTTCGAGGCTATTTGCTTAATATTTTCAGGAAGGAAGACTTAACAGCTTTTCCACATAGTAGTCAAACTCTACTAATAGTTTGGAAACTCCAAATTACAGGGAATGTGTTGGGGGAGGCAACCAATCATTTCTGGGGAGCTGAGGAAGAAAGCAGGACAGAGGGAAGGTAGCAAAAATCACAGGAGACAGCAAGCAGTGCATGCAGAGGATGACATGCCAGGTCCACAAGTTTTCTGGCAGTCAGAAAAGAGGCAATCAGCAGGATACCCAGGAATAGTACACCCTACACTGTACCGTAAGTGACAGTTTCTCAGAAAGGTAAAGTTGAAACAATTCATACATTCAAGCCAATTTTGCCTTGAAGGCTGTTAACTGTGGAGATGATGCATTTATTGGACTGTTGGTGTCATCACGCCAAACTATTGTAGAATGTTTTTGAAATGTCCTCAGAGCCTTTGGCATGCTCGTGCAGCTTTCCTTCATGGAAGCAGACTCTCATCCATTAGTGGAATGTTTATCAAAGTACACGGTTCCCCATAAACCTTAGAATCTTCCAAAATACCTGGATGAGTCTGAATTTCTCAGGTTAAGGCCCAAGAGTTTGCATTTTGTAGGCTTTTCAGGTTCTCAATAAACCACTGCATAAAACATGGTTTGGTAAACATATAGTATACTGTGGGGCCAAACACAAAGGCTTTTCACAATTTTACAAATATGGGTCATAGGTATATATGACTGAAAGAGATGTATTTTCTTGTCTTGCTTGTCAGTTACATTAGACTTTTGCAGATGAAAATTTCTGAATGTTTTGAGCAACAATTTGTGGTAATTTTAGGTCATATTTCTTCAAAAAGTTTGAAGGCTCTTGAAAATATGCAAAATCTAATATGTCTATTTAAAAAAAGAAATTCCATTTAGAAATAGTCATACCTTACATTAAAGCATTTCAAACCTTTTTAAGCCCTTGTCTACATAGAATTATGATGTAAAAATATTAGGATTCTTCCCCAGGAGATTTCGACATATCCTCCTGTGAAGGGGATGGGGGATATTTTGTTGAGCATCGCTCTCTGTTTGCATTTAAAAGAGCAATAGTTTTTTTTTTCCTTAAAATTACAATAATTTAATTTAAATGTGCTTTATTGAACAGTCTCTACTGGCTTCCTTTCAAGATTCTGATACTTCCCCAGAAGGAGTAATTTTTTTCCCCCTGATCAAGAACAGAGCATGTGAGAGAGAAACTGGAAAAGATTCTCATTTTTATATATTCTATTTTTTTCCAGATAATTATTGATAATAAACACCCATCAAGGACAATGTTCCTTCCCTGCCCTTTGGAGGTGTTTAGCTAGAATTTTCCATGCCTACATTGATCAAATTCACAAAACGATTATTTGATTTTCTTTTCATTTTTATTAAAGACTATCTTAGTGGTAGAATCTATTTTCTCCTACTGAATTAAAATTCTTGGCAGTAAAGCAGTGGCCATAGGCAGTTTTTTTTAGTTTTAGTTTTTGTTTTGTTTTAGTTTTCATGTGAAAAGATAGTGGCATAATTTTAGAGAACAAAATCTCCAAAATTTGCCTTTTCAGCAATGTTGTCTGAGGCGGCTGCTAAATCTTGAGTGTCCAAGTTGAGCTCCGATTCCATTTTGGCTTAAACAACAATATGACATTTAATGACACCCAAGTGTGGAGGTAGTTGCTACTCTCTTGGAGTTGGAGACCTACTTGGCAAGTCTGAAATTAGTTTCTGATTTCCACATATTTGCATTTCCTTCTCTCTGCTCAGCAGTATCATTCTGCTGCACTAAGGAAGCTTTGCTAACACCTCATTTAGGAAGAGTTGGTGAATGGTATCCACAGAATGGGCAAGATAATTAAATTCTTTGTAGTAGCACAACAGCCAGATCTCAGAGAGAAAGTTTCCTGAACCCTCCAAGTTTCCTTATTTGGACTTGGATGATTGAGTAAACTCTCATATCATGAATGTGGGAACCATGGCATCATGTGCCTCCTCAAGATCTGGCTAACTCAGCTTCATTTGGGGCATATTAATGAGGATTTCAGGCTTTCAATTCAGGCTTTGGCATTCTATCTGTTTCCATTGATTGTTTTTCAATTTCCTCTAGGCACACATAATACTGAGTTTCTTGCATTTGAGGTATAAAAATGAGTGAGATATTCTGTATAGCTTTGGGTTGCCCATTGTCTTGTAAGAGAAATAGGCATGCACATAAATAACAACACAGTGTAATATACAAAAATAGAATTGTGTATAATGAATGTTATAGAGTGAAGATTATGTTTTAAAAGTCAGAGAGTCATAAAATCTTCAAAAAGAAACTTAAGTTTTTAATCGGTGAATAAGAGTCACGTAGCCAACAATTTTAGAGGAAGTATTCCAGAAAATAAATGGCATTGACAAGGCATAAAATGTGTATTTAGGGAATTACCAGTGTTTTGATATTTCTATAGCAAAAGGCCAGAGATAAGGCAATACTCAAGATTCACATTTGTGCCACCCTAAAAAAAAATACCTGGTTGGAAATTAGTCACTGAAGGTGTTTGAGCTTGTGGGAGAAGAGAGGAGGATGATTAGAAAATGATTTCAGAGGGAATGCTCTGGCAGCAGTACGGATGGCATACCCTAGGAAGTGAGATGGAAGCAGAGGAGTTAGTCTGCTGCAGTGGTAGAGTGACAGGTGAAAAGTGTTTGAACTAAAGCAATGAAGGTGAGGTGGAGCAAAAGAAGAGTTGAAATCACTTTAAGAAGTTAAACTGACAGGGCTTAGTGATTAATTGGCTATTGAGGGGGCTTTAAAAGGAGAGAGACTCTAGAGGGACTCTTGGGGACTTGGTATGTGTACTGCATT
>RJWJ010045030.1:0-11918 GCA_004363605.1 Indri indri
AGGGAAAGCAGAACTGACCAGAGGACTCGGGAGCAGGAGCCCCAGGCCTTGGAGGGGCAGGAACCAGGGTGTCCTTGGGCTCCGGACAGCAGGAGCGAGTGGCAAGTTTGCTGTCGGCTGATCAGTGTGAGTCGGGGTGAATTCAGTCCCCAGAGGAGCAGTGCTGGGCCCTTATCCATGGAAGGAGCCGGGCCCAACCGCCACTGTCCCCTCCAGGTCTGTCCCCAGCACCGTTCCTCCTCCCAACCCTGTCAGGGAACCTCTTCCTCCCTCCTTCCCTCCTTCCCACCTTCCCTGCTCTCATTCTTCCTTTGCCAGTGTCGATTAGCTACAAAAACCAAAACCCTAAAGCACTCTCGGTGCCTAAATACCATTTTTCACTCGTCACCAACTTGGCCTTGTATTGGCCTCTCTTTCTGCCTCAGTCTCTGAAACGAGCACAAATTCAACATGACAGAGAAAGAGACGTGTGAGTTGGGGTGGGGGGCGGGCGGAGGCAGCTTCGATCTGTCAAATAGCCTTTTCCACGTGGGAAACGTCAGCAGATAGATATGGATGGAGTCTGTCACTGAGTTGGTTACAACCCAGAGGGAGGGTCTGTGGAGTGACCTTGATTCAAAAAAATGTCACAGCGGGAGGCTGTGGTGGAAGACGCTCTCATGAGTGACGGGAACCCGACGCGTGGTGAGTCGGGCTCTCCAGAGAACAGAAATGATAGCACGAGTATTGAAGGATTTCAGGAAATGCCACCCCAAAATATGCTGCTTTGGTGTAGTGATCACCTCAAACAGAGAGCGCTCGGGGGACGGCAAACGCAGGAGGGGCTTTCTCTGAACTCCCCTCATCCGCCTAAAGACAGGTCCTCCACTAGCAGCTCCGTTGTCGTGAATCCCCACCCCAGGAATCTCACCGACCAGGGAAGGTTAGACTGGCTCATGGCAGAGGAGAGTAGAGTCCACACTGTGCTCAGACAGACTTTGTCACAGGTTGTCACCTGTTCCTCTGGGCACCCAGTCGTCTTTCCCACACGTCGTTTACTCCCCCCTACATGGTCTATATCTGCCTCCCCCTCACCTCTGAGGAGGGTATATGGGCTTCCGGATCTCCTGGGTTTTGCATGTTTGTTTTTCTTTCCTGTGACGCCCCCACGCACGTGATAAATTTGTATACGTTTCCTCCTATTAATTTGCCGACTGTTGGTTTGTTTCATAGACTCAATGATCAAACCCTGAGAAGAGAGAGGGAAAGTTGTCCCTCCTCTTCGGTTTATAGATAGAAAGAGATTTATTTTAAGGAATTGTCTCCTGTGGTTACGGAGGCTGACACGTGTGACGACCACGTGTGGCAGATACCGGCTCTAATACCCTGGGATCAGCCTGCTGGCTGCCTGCTAGTCCGCAGATCCCACAAGGATCCAGAGGGTCCTGCACACTCTGCCGGGAAGGGAAGGGCTGGGGTAGCAGCGTCTCTCCAGGGCACAAGGGGTGTGGGTGTGGGGCTGGGGCGGGTGAGCCGTGACTGTGCGAGTTGCTTTACAAATGCGACCTCACTTCACCCTCTTGACAGCCCGAGGACATAAGTATTTCTACCTTCGTGTTGTAAATATGCCAGGAAGAGCCAGAGGTTTAGCTTGCCCGACTTTGGACATCTAGTAAATGGCAGAGCCAGCATGAGGGGCCAGGGGCTTTCTTCCTCCGAAACTGGTGCTTTTGGAACAGCACTCGTCACTCCCCTGGGAGGTGGGGACTTGTAGGGTCAGTGCACAGATGAGCAAACGGAGGCACGCGGCGTCTAAGGAATCTATTTAAAGTTCTGTGCCTGACAAGCGGCACTCATAGGGTTAACACTCAGGCCGTCTAACTCCAAATGGCGCATTCCCTCACTGCCCATCAGGTGTTCCTAGAACAGAAGGAAAAGGAAGCCACAGGGTGGCTGCCCTCGAGTGTGAGGTGGGGCTCTTGTCCCAGCACACGGTCAAGGAGAGGGAGCCCGAAGCGCCCACCAGGGGCTCCTCTCGACTGCACCAGCCCCGGCTTCAAGGAGGTGCATGGTGGGTCCGCCATGTGTAAAACCCCAGCATCTAGGAAAGTTTTCTACCCAAAATTCTCTCTTGACTCCCACGCTAGGAACTCCATGAGAATTTTTCCATGGAATAACTAAGATCACACAGCAAAGCATAGCGATGCTACAAGTGTGTTCATGAGAGGTTTGCAGAGTAGAGAGAGCCCAGCAGTCCTAAAGGTCGGACTACATCCTGGGCTGACCAGCAGTAGACTATCTCAGGTCACGTCATGGTCCCTGGACCAGTCACCATGACCAAGGGTTAGCGAGTGCTGGTGGCTCAGGCTGGGCCACACCCCTGAGCTGAGAATGGGGCAGGGTGGTTCCCCTGGGGAACCGTGTGCTTGTCACTAAAGAAAAGGGAGTGGCTTGGAAGGTGTATAGCGCGCACACACACACACACACACACACACAGACACACACGGGATTGCTACAGTCAGTTCAAGAGCGCATCAATAAAGGCATACTGAGTAGACAGCCATGTAACATTTTTGTTGAAGCCACACTCCTGATTCAAGTCAGGTAATATCTAACTCTCTGAGGCGACGGCAAATGCTACTTATAGAACCTCTAAGAATTGGAAATTGTATTTTTTTATTTTTAATTAAAAAAAAATTTACCCAAGATAGTACTTCAAGAAATTGGAAATTTTAAATATCACCTTATCAGTCCCCGAGGAGTCCACACAGTTGTGGAACCAGCCATCTCACAAATGTTTACTGGGCACCCACTGTGTGTCAGCCCCTGAGCTAGGCGTGCGGGGTCCAGCAGTAGCCAGGACGGCAAAGCCCCCCTTCATGTGGAGCCGACATCCCTGCTGGGGGCGGCAGGTAACACCCAAGTAAACGAACGAGGGAACCGGAGAATTTCAGAGAGTGTCGTGTGCATTGAAAAAAATAAACCACAGTGGCACGATTGAGGAGGTGGGGAGTTGCTTTGGATTAGGAGGCCCTGGGGGTGCTCTCTGAGGAGGTGGCTTTTGAGCTGATGGAAGGAGAAAGCCACGGGGAGATCTAGGGGGAGGAGACACCAGCAGAGCAAAAACGACGAGCAAGATGCTCCCCAAACGCTGCGGCACAGCACAGTGCCTGGGGGCAGACAGCAGCTTCCCAGGTGCCCATTCTCCTGCCTGCCCCCTTTCCATGGCGGGGGGAGTGTCACTGTGACAGCCAGTCTGCTGCCTTCGGGGGTCCTGCATCCCAGCTGATCATTCGTGTTTCCTAATCTTTCCCTTCAGCAAACAGAGGCGCAGATTCTTGAACTGCGCCCCTTCCATAAACAAGTTCTTCCCAGTCCCAGGGCTTTGTCCTTAAAATAGGATTTTCTTCATTCATTCATTCGCTCACTCACTTGTCCACAAACATTTATGAAGTGTCTGCGACATGTCTGGCACTGTTCTAGGGAACAGGAATAGAGCCACAAGCAAAAAGGCTGAAAAGAAAGGTCCCTGTCCTCGTGCAGTGCAGACGTTGTCAGTGCAGAGGCCAATGCTGGCACACAAGGAAAAGGGCAGTGTGTCAAGTCACGGTCGGCAGCGGGGTGGATGGGGAGTGAGGGGGGTGCGGTGGGCATGTTATTTTAAAAGGGGATTAGGGAGGCCTCCCTGAGACAGTGACGATGAGAGGTGCAGCCCCGAGACTATCTTGAGAAGAAGCGTTCCCAGCAGAGGGAGCAGCTGTGCAAAGGCCCTGGGGTGGGCACAGACCTGGTGTTTTGAGGCACAGGGAGGGGCTCAGCGTAGCCAGAGAGGAGAAAGAGAGGGGGAGCGGGGCAGGAGGAATCGGACCGGTGAGAAGAGGCGGGTCAGGCAGGGACCTGACTTGTACCCAGCCTACCTGACCCAGGCTACTGCTCTGAGTCGGGTGTTAGCAGCCGGGGGTTTTGACCAGAGAACTAACAAGATCTGACTTATCTGTTTCTTCCACAGTTGGCTCAGTAGGATTTACTCCTTTAACAAGACTGAGCCACCCCACAGGGCCGTGGTTGAAGGCTGGGCTCTCAGCGTGGCCACTGACACATCCACGCCTGGCATGTGTGTGGCTGGGTGGCCCAGGGGCAGCTCTGCCTGGGCCTCTCATTAGTCGCACTTGTCACGTTTGTCCCCTCCTGAGTCTGCCCTATTTATGAGCCTCATTACACCTCAGCACAGAGAAGGAGGTTCGGCAAATGGCTCATAAAACATCTTTTTAAAGGTTAATGGTCACTGTCGCAGGAAGAAGGGGCCACTGAGCATGGATGCTCTCTTTGATGATGTGGATTTTTCAATTAAGTGAAAATAAAGAGTCGCGCCTCTTTGCAGCTACCTGGGCTGATTACTAAGCAGCCAAGGAGGTCTCGGGCGTCTGGGAAGCTGAACCATCAGCCCCGTGTGAGCCGCGAGCGCTTTACACCAGCTGCTCCCAGGGGAGGAGAAGGGGGTCAGGCCGTCCAGAGCTCCGCTTCCCGCTCGGCAAGAGTGAGCCGTGTGCGGGGAGGTGGTCGTGGAGGGATCCCACGGTCTGACCAGACAGTGCCCTCCGGCAGGGCAGGGACACTGTGTGTTCTCGGATTCGTCACCTGCAGCGCCTGGCACTGGCTCCAGGCCATGGCAGGTGTACAGGTGTTCCCCTGAGCTCAGACAAGGCGGGCCCTGCTCAGTGGCCCTGGGCTGGGAGGGAGATGGCTCGAGAGCTGTCCCGGGTCATCCTCACCCAACTCACAGGCGTTTCGGGCGAGGGAGCCGCAGCCGGGGCCTGGGTACCATCAGGACCAGCAGCGGCAGCCGTGGTGACTGCCCCAGAGCTCAGTGAGGACGTGCACAGGGTTCTGTCCTGCTGTCGTCGCAGTCTCCTGGGTGGGGCAGCTCACCCTGCGGGGTCTCCTCCGAGTGGTGGCTCCAGGATTCAGGCTCCTCGTCTCGTGCTGCCACCTTCAACCGTGGGTGCGAGGCCCGTGGAGGGGACGAGAGGTGACGGCTCCCTCGGAGGGTTTCCCGGCCCTGCTGGCGAGGTCTCCTCTCTTGCTCCCTCATTCCCTTGGCCAGAAGCCAGGTGCATGGCACCCGATTAGCTGCCGAGAGGCCAAAAACGTCACCTTCCTGTGTGCCTGGGAAGAGGCAATGGGTTGGTGAGAGGGGTGGCTACAGCCCCGGGGACAAGCGGTTTATTCCCCCAACGTGCGCTGTGTTTGCTGAGCAGGTCCAGCTCCAGGCACTGCGGACGCGGCCCTGAGTGAGACGGACGCGGCTCCTGTCTGTGAAGGACTTTTCCTTGTCCCCAACTCACACTAACTGAGGCTCCTCTGAGTAGATGTGGAAGCAAATTATGGCCACATTGACCAAGGGGGATATTCAAGGGAAATCGCCTTTTCCTGAGGACGTGGGCAGGTCACTTCCTCTCTGGGCCTCAGTTTCCCTGTTGGTAAAATGAAAGGGTGGGTCTAAGTGATCACAGAGGACTCATTAGGAGACAAGTACCTGCGACTCTGCGATGTGCATCTGCGAGTCCTGAAGGGGGTGAGTGAAACTGTGTTGCTCCGGCAGAGGGGGAGGGGCGCCGTGGCAAACGCTTCACCTGCGAGCAGGTGCCGTCCTGGAGTCCCCGGTCATCTGTTTCCTCCTCCGCCTTGGCCTGCAGGCTCGGCGTGCTCTGGCCCTGCCCACCTCTCCAGCCCCATCTTCCCTCAACTTTCTCCCTCTTAGGGACGGCCTCGGTGACTGTGACAGGGACCCAAATCGCAGTGGCTTAAGCAGGACAGGGGCTTATTCCTCTCTCGCACAAAAGTCCAAGCTGGCAGGGTGGCCTCTCTGTGCAGTGTCAGGGCCTTGGGCTCCTTCCACCTTGCTGCTCCGTCATCCTCAGGGTGTGGCCTCCCCCACAGGGTCCACCCTGTTTCTGCCGGCCAGCAGGGAGGGGGAGAAGGGGACAGGAGGGCAGGAATCTTCCTTCCTTTAAAGGGAGCGGCTGTGCACAGGGAAAACTTCCCCATTGGCCACAGCCTAGTCACGTGACCACCACTGACCGCAAGGGACGCTGGGAAACAGTCTCCATCCTGGACGCCGTGTGTCGGATCAGTCCCTCCTGTGGCGGGGGCGAGACAGGCTACCGGGAGAGAGTGGCAGACTGTGCCCGTGCTGCTCATGTTGCTCCAGCCTGGGGTGACCAGCTGTCCCAGCTCGCTCAGGACTGAGGGTTCCTGGGACACAGGACTCCCAGTTTTCAAACAGGGGCAGTTCCAGGCAGATCGTCCCAGTTTGCCTGAGACTCAGAAGTTTCTTGGGACACAGGACAGCTAGCGCTAAAACCGGAAGGTTCTGGGCAAACCTGGAGACGTTGGTCTCCTCCACCCCAGCCAGGCCGGCTTCCTTTCTGAGCCTCCAGCAGGCCATGCCAGGGCCTGCCGCAGGGCCTTTGCGTTTGCTGTCACCTCTGCCCAAGTGCCCTCTCTGTGACTCCGTCAGCTGCTCACTCCTCGTCTATTCAGAAAGGGTTACTTTCTGGTGCCCGCCGGGCGCGTGGTCTGCTGGGCCGAGCGCTACGTGCTCTGTGGACATTCCAGCCGCGCGCTCAACAGAATGGGATTTGTTCTTTCTCCTCTTCCTGCCCACTCAGTCCCCAAATCTCTGAGCATTAGTAATTTTTATTTCCTTCTCCTCTGAAAAGAACGTCTCCTTCCCTAAGGCTTTGGCCGGGTTCACCCATAGTCTGATAAACCTGATATTAATAATGACCTAAGAGAAAAACATTTATTAAATTCTAAGATTATGATCTAGGAAACAAGGATTTTGAGGAGATGTGTAAACCTAATAAAGGCCAGAGGGTGGATTAAAAGGAAATGTGGGGTGGAGAAACTTTTCATTAAATAAAACCCCACCTCTTGGATAAGTTCATTGGTACATTTTCCTGGAGGGCAATTTGGCAATTTGCAGCAACTTCCAAACAAAAATGCATAACTTTTGTTCCCAAATTCCATTTACAGGAATTTATTCCAATGAAAGAATAAGAAATATTATTAATATATGAAATATATAAAATTGTGCAAGGATGAATGTCCAAGCATTTTTATAGGAGGAAAGAAGTAGAAAGCCTAAATGCCCATTAGTGGTCCTGTGGCACCAGCCCTTCCCTTCCCCAGTGGCTGGACATGTGCTACATTTTCCCAGCTTCCCTTGCAGCAAGGTGTGGCCATGAAAGTGACCACATTCTGGGCAATGAAAGGGAATGAAAATGTTGAGTGGGGCATTTTTGGAATCCCTTCACAACTGTTTTCTGCCTCATTTCTTATTTTCTGTTTCCTCTGTCTTCCTTCTGGGACGATGAATGTGATGGTTGGAGCTATTCTTGCCATTTTGGTCTGTGAGGATGAAGTTCACATCCTAGGAAGTACAGAGAAGTTCACTGGAGAGAAACAGGGTTCCTAGCACTCTTCTATGAGCACTAGCCTGCCAACCTCCAGCCGTGGTTTCTGCCAGAAATAAACTTCTGTCATAACCGAAGTTAGAGCTCTGCTAGATCAGCTGAATCAAATCCTAACTTGATTAGAACAGGAAATTTATCGAATGCATTATGGTACATCCACATATGCCAATACTAAAAATCAATAATGTTGATATGCATAGCTCTCAATGTGGAAATAAGTCCATAAAATATCGTTCAGTGAAAATGAAGCAGAGTTAACATTTGCGTATTAAACATTAGTGTATTAAAAGCATAATTCCATTTTCATAAGATAAAAATTGGGTGCGTGTATTGCATGATTACGTTGCTCTCTCGCACTCTCTCTCTCTACACTGGGAAGCTACCCACCAAAACAGTGTTGCTTATCTTTGGTCGATTGTGTCAGTGGTGATGTTAAAAATTTTTTTTTTAAATTTTATTTTATGTTTGAAGTTTTGAAATATCATTAGAAAAAATATTGCAGTAATTTTAGAAAATGTCTCATTTAAACAGATTGGAACTAAGAAAAATGTGAGAGATTCCCTTGTACTTTCCTTTCATTGAAAGGGGGCCTTGGAGGACAGTCCTAGGAGCCAGATGTTCCTCCTTTCACAGTTTCTGCACCTGCTGTGGCTTCACTCTGGTAAGCACTTTGCAGAGTCTGACCTGCTGGGCAGGGGGAAGTGGGTGTCTACTGATGTTCAGAGCCACAGCAGCAGAACAGAAGTGACCGCCACCTCTTCAGTGTGGTCTCTCATCTCAAAGCCAGGTATTTCTCTAGCACATTTCTTAAAGCTGCACACATGAAAATTTCTAATCTCTCTTTTTTTTTCTGAATGGTAAGATTTTAGTGGCATTCCAACTAATACATTTGGAAGCATAAGAGGTGCAAAACGTCTGGCTGTGTACGATCAGCTTACACATGGCAGCGTAATATTAAAAACATTATATCGTGCTGACGGCATGATTACTCTCTTCCATTGGGAACAACTCACTCTGCTCCCTATCCTTGGGTGTAGCAAACTCATAAAATAATTTGAAAGGCTCTTAGTTTGGTGCAAACCAAACAAATGATTTCAGACCACAAGTCTGAAACAAAACATTTAAACACAGTCTGATGTCTGTTCGTATTTTGTTTCTGTTAAGTTCTGAATTCTGGGTGGGTCTAAATCCCTGGTGCATGACTGGGAATAGGAAAGAATTTAGAGCATGACTCCAGTACATGTGGTTATCGTATACAATAAAGATTTTTCACTGGTCATGTCACTGCACAAATATGTCGGTGGCCCCACTAGGTGCCAGGCACACAGGTGCTGGTGGTAGAGCGTAGAACGAGGTGAGCAGGGCTCCTGTCCGCAGGGAGCTTACAGTTTACAAGAAGGAGACAGACAATGAACATGTTGACCAGGAAGTGAGATGATTGCAGTGAGTGATGAGTGCCACGAGTTGCTAAATTTAGGGTAGTAGAGTGAAAAGTGGGTTAACGAGGATGATTTGGGCTACAAGCGTCAGAACCCCAACTCAAATCAACTAAAACAACAAACGCGTTTGTTTTCTTATGTGAGGTGTCGTCCGCAGACACGAAGTTTGAGGCAGGAGGGATGAGGGAACAAGACAAGGTCTCTGCTCCCGAGCCCAGCATCCCACCGGGGGTGACTGCTGCCGGGGGAGCGATGACGCAAAGCCGGGAAACCGTTTCCAGCGGCAGCAGAGTGAAGCAGATTCATGCAACCGAAGTGTTGAGGGACCGCACGAGTCTCCCGAGGAGGGGGTGGGCGCTCAGACTTGAATGAGGAGAAGGAAGGGACGTGACTTGGGCTGGGTCACCGTGGGAGTGCCTGGCGGTGGACAGAGACCAGGCCACGCAGGCACCACGCAGCAAGGGGAGGAGCCACAGAGCCCACGACACAGGCCACATCACCCGTGGTCAGGCATGTGAGTTGCATGCAAAGTGTGAGGGCAGGATTTGTAGCTTGGGAAACATAAAACATCCCTCTGGCTGCAGCACTGAGAATTTGCCACGGGGGATAAGAGAGGCATCCGGGGGCCTTGTGGGGAGGCTGCTGGAGCCCACCAGGTGGGTGACCTGGACCGGTGACCACGGGGGGGATGGGAGGCAGAGAAGGCTGGCCTCCCGGGCTGGCCTCCCGCGCTTCCTGGTGTCTAATTTGCCTCCCTCGTGCCCCATCCCATTCCTTGTCTTGTTCTGCACCCAGTGCCCTTTTGGACAACCCGTCATCAAGCTGAAGGCCATTCCGAAGCGCCCTCCCCTCCACCGTCTCCTCTGCGACAAATCGCACACGCCGCTAACCTTTCTGCCAAGAGACGCCGTCAGCCCTCTAATCAGCACAGCAGTTCGCAGCCGGCTCTGAAAGGCTGGAAATTGCCCATCCATTTAAATGCCTCACACTTTCCCAGGCTTTGTTAATCACTGTTTTCCCACCCAAACGTGAAAAGGGGTTATAAGAGGTGTTCACTTGAAATTGCCTGTGTGTAACAAATGTCAGAGCGTTTCTGACGCTGTTCTCTTTAGTGGAACCTTTTATAAGGCCCAGCTCAGTGCGTGGCATTAAGTGGGTGGATTGATTTTCTATTGCTGCCTCGCAGATGACCATGAACTTGGCAGTTTAACACAATGCATGTCTGTTATCTCACGGCTTCTGTGTGTCGGGCGTCTGGGCACAGCTGAGCTGGGTCCTCTGCCCCAGGGTGTCTGCCCAGGCTGGGGTCTCGTCTGAAGAAGCCACGGGGACGGGCCTGCTCCTGAGCTCACATGGCTGTGGGCAGGAGTCAGCTCCATGCAGTCCTCAGGCCAAGGGCCTCCGTTCCTTGCTACACGCATCTTTCCAACATGACAACTTCTTCGCTGAAGGAAGAGTGTGCTAGTGTTCGGTAGGGACCCGGAGGGAGGGGAAACAGGTGCATAGAGATACTGTTGCTCACAGATGGCTGGCGGCACACTTAGGTGAACTTCCCTCATCATAGTAAAAATCACACTCACCAGCGCCATGACAGTTTACAAATGTCATGACAACCCCCAGAAGTTACCCAAAAGGACAAGTTAAGGGAGGGTCCCCAGTTCCAGGAAACCTCCACCCCTCTTCCCTGAATCAAAACAAATATCCCGCCCGCCATCTAGCACACCATAAGATGTGGACATAAAAGTAGAAATGTGTTAAAAACCCAGGATCTTCTCCACTCGTGGAGATAGACCTGTTCCCACTCGGGAACGTGCTGTGCTTTAATGAATCTTGCTGTCTGGCTTGCTCATTCATTCCGTCCACTCGGTACCAGTAACCATTCTTTGGTTCTGGGAACCTAGAACCAGGCAACATGCCAAGAACGCACACCTGACACTAGCAAGACAGAAGTCACGATCTCATGTAACATAGCCATGGGAGTGGCATCCGGCTACACTGGCCATATTGTGTGGCTTACAATCAAGTCTCAGGCCAGGGGGAGGGGCCACGCCAGAGCATGAGGACCGGGAGATGGGGGTCCGTAGAGGCACGTCAGAGGTTGCAGGTCACGGTCCCCTGTGGGAGGCAGACCCTGAGTCACTCCAGCAACCCCCATCTCCTGGGATTCTCCTCCTGTGGGACCCCTCCCCTTGGGTAACTTGCTTCTAACCCACTGAATACCTCAGCATTGGTGGGATGTCAGTTCTGTGATCAGGCGGCGGGAGGTAGTGACTTCTGTCTTAACTAGCAGATGGGATGAGAGAAGTTACCGGGTTATCTTTGCTTTATCATGTGGCGAGGAACTGAGGGTGGCCTTCGGAGGACAGCCAGCTAGCAACTGAGGCCCTCAGTAAAACAGCCCAAAAGGAGCTAAATCCCGTCAACAGCCACGTGGGTGAGCTCAGGGGCCGGCTGTCCGCCAGCCGCGGGGTGGACGCAGGAGGCAGGGTGAGGCTGGTGCGGTACCAGCTGTGCCCGTCGGGACTTCGGGGGAAATGGAAGCGGCACGAAAGCTGCTCTCCCCCTCCTTTAGCCCCCGTGATCTCTTGAGCAAGTATGCGAGAAAGAAAACAAAAACTAAAAATCCCCACCCAACCCCAAAGCGTAACACCCCCGCTCTGTGCACTGTCCCTGGGGCTTCTGCAGCTGAGCAGTAGCGATGCATGTTTAGGAAGCATTTACACCAGGTGCGGAGGAAAGGACAGAAACTTTCTGATTTTGAGCCCGAGGACCTCAGATGTCGGAGCGAAGGTGTACTGCATTTCAAAATGATTTCCCCGCAGAGCAGCCGGGGCGCCCACCGAAGACATGTGAGATTTGGGTGGTGCCTGAACCCAGAATGCGAAATGCATTATTCTCTTACTGAGGCTCTTTCCATCCTCTGCTACTCGGTGGAGAAAGTCTCGGTTTAGGGCTGACATGACTTTAACGCCTCTCTAGTGCTTTCCAGCCTCCCTTAATTGGGCAGAGAGAGAGCGTGAGC
>RJWJ010045031.1:0-11918 GCA_004363605.1 Indri indri
TTTTTTTTTTTTTTTGAGACAGAGTCTTGCTCTGTCGCCCAGGCTGGAGTGCCGTGGCATCAGCATAGCTCACAGCAACCTCAAACTCCTGGGCTCGAGTGATCTTCCTGCCTCAGCCCTCCGAGTAGTTGGGACTACAGGTACATGCCACCACGCCAAGCTAATTTTTTATATTTTCAGTAGAGACGAAGTCTCACTCTTGCTCAGGCTGGTCTCGAACTCCTGACCTCGAGCGATCCTCCCGCCTCGGCCTCCCAGAGTGCTAGGATTGCAGGCGTGAGGCACCGCACCCGGCTAGAAGGTGCTTCTAAAACCGGAAAATGATTCCATGGAGTTCAAGAAGCGCCCCTGCTGTGTGAAGGACAGATGGAGTTGTGAAGCCACCAGCAGATACGCACTGGTGGAGCCCACTTGCCGCTGGGCCTTGGTTTGGCCCTTTGGCCTGCTGTCCATCCAGCAGAAGACCCCAGCCAGCTCCTTGCCAATTAGACCGACTGGTGCCAACCCACTGAAATTGCCATTTGCTGCCTAAGAAAAGATGGTCACACCTGTTCCCATCCTGTTCCGAATCTTTATTGCACTCAGGGGTGTTTCAGCAGCTGTTCAGACCGTTAACGGAAAGTGGGCTAATACTTCTGTTGTCCCTGCTTTTTTTTTTCTAACCTGCAAAGAAACGGAGTGATTTTTTAACATGATCAAAAAGCAAGATAAAGATAGATGAAGGCACAGACTCACGATGCAGCCAGGAAGAGATCGCACATATTCTGGGGTCACCAGAAGGGACCCTGCTTTCCCCACCTGTAGCCCCCAGCAACCTCCTCTCTGTTGGGCAGCCCTGGTGATCTTCGTAAAACATAATTCAGATAATTCTTCTTCTCCTCACCTTGACACTCCCCCAGTGGCTTTCCTACATTAGGATGAAACCCAAAACGCCTAACCCCCTGGGCAGGCCTCGCGGATCTGCCCCAGCTGTGCCCCGTCAGTTCCAGCCACACGATCACCCCTGTCTTGGTGAAGCACACCCAGCTTCTTCCTACCTCAGGGCCCTTGCGCTCGACTTTCTCTCCCTTTTCCCCATCCAAGTATTCGTAACCTTCTGTCTCAGCTTTGACGTCATTTCCTTGGAAACGCCTTCTCTTTCCCCTCCACCGGCTGCCTAAATGAGGGTCCCTTCTTACTTTTTCTCATGGCATCCTTTGAGTGTCTCATACAGCTCCTCACCTTTGTAATTCCGTGTTTATTGTGTTTGTCTAACATCTGTCCCTCCGCTAGACTGTACGCTCTGGGTTGGATTTATTCCTACTGTATTTCCCTGCACAGTGCCTGGCTGTGGTTACGTACTCAAAAATCCTTGTTGAAGAAGTGATTGGATGCATGGGGGGATTCCTGGGAGCCCAGAGTCCTGGGGGTGGGGGTGCTCTCCCGGGCTGTGACCGCCGGGGAGAGCTGGGAGGGCTGGGGGAAGATTATAAGGAAAGGAGAGGATGAGGCCCAGAGACGTGTTAGTTACCCATGAACGGTGCATAGAAACAGGAGGCCAGACGGAGTGGGCGTTAAGGCCCAGGGAAGAAAGGGACAGACACTGTACAAGTCATCACGAAAACAGATTCGGCTGGGCGCGGTGGCTCACGCCTGTAATCCTAGCACTCTGGGAGGCCGAGGTGGGAGGATCGCTTGAGCTCAGGAGTTTGAGACCAGCTTGAGCAAGAGCGAGACCCCCATCTCTACTAAAAATAGAAAAATTAGCGGGGCGTGGTGGCTCATGTCTGTAGTCCCTGCTATTGGGGAGGCTGAGGCGGGAGGATTGCATGAGTCCAGAAGTTCAAGGCTGCAGTGAGTTGTGATTGTGCCTGGTGACAGAGCAACACCCTGTCTCTAAAAAGAAAAAAAAAACACAGATAAACGAAAAACATATGGGGGATTCTTTTTCCTTTCTTCTGGTCTTTCTCCTTTGCATATTCATGTATCCAACATCTATCAAGTACAAAGCACCAGCAGTCTTGGGCTTGAAGATGAAAGACAGCCATCCAGTGGAGAGAGAGAAATGCAGACGACCGGACCAAATGCTCCACCAGAGATATCTGCAGGGTGCTTGGGGGGAGTGGGGAAGGAGCCCCAGGGGGAGAGTCAGGGAGAAGCTCCAGAGGAGGCTGGGCTTGGCTGATACCCGAAGAACAGGAGGCATCCGAGGACTGAGATGAGAGGAGCACAATTCTTCCGAAGGGAGCCAGGAGCCCTTATTGCCTGGATAGAGTCAGCTGGGACTCGCCCCACCCCTCTGCCCAGCAGGAGGCGCTGCACCCACACTTGATGTCCTAGGGCAGAGATGCTTCCTCCATCCTCTTGGTCCCTACCTCCCCACCTCCCCACCTCGCAGGGGGTCTGCAACTTTTCTCAGACAGCTCCTGTGAACAACTTGCACCTGCATCTGGCTGCCTGGCCCTAAACAACCTGTGTCGACCTGCGGCCATTGAGAGGGCTGCTTTCTCAAGCTTGCCCTGTAAAAAGACAGAAGAGAAGGGGCCAGTGTCCCTCCCCTGTGGGCCCTTTGGCACCCAGGCCCTCCCATGCCTCTCGGTGGGAGGGTCGGGGATCCATGCCTGCCTTTTCTCCAAAACAGCTATTTCCTTACCATATCCTGGGACACTGGAATTTGCCCTGAGCACTCGTGCACAGAGGCCCAGGAGGGGACCACCTTGCACAGCAGGGTCAAGATGGGGAAATCTCAGGCAGAGGAGAGTGCACAGGCAAAGGCAAGAATGAGAGAGTGCGGGGCATGCTTGGGGCCACAGGTAGTTCAGCATGGGGGTTGAGACCACCACCAATTTCCAAATGATGCTGTCTGCTACGCTAAGGGGTTTAGGTATTTATCCTGTAGGCCCTTACTTTTCCCACTCAGCAATATTTTTGGAGGACTGTATTAGTTTTCTAAGGCCCATTTAAGTGCTCAATAAAGGTAATTTATGGTTATTGTTACTTTGTCATCATTACTGTGAATATAAAGTAATTAGCACAGTGTTTGGCACATGGTGTTCTACTAGAGTGCAAACTCCACAAGAAAAGGGAGTTTGTGTCTTTCTTGTTCATGGCGACACCCCCAGCTCCTGGAACAGTGTTTGGCCCATAGCAGGTGCTCAGTAAGAGTTTGTTGAATGAATGTACAATAACTGTAAGCTGCTGTAATGACAGCAATGATGCATATAAGGTAACTAGCACAGTGGATGGCACGTAATAAAGCCTCGATAGTGTTAGCTAGTAAATGTTACCTTTCATTATAACGAACTCGTGCCCCAGAGGCACCTCCATCTCTGTCTTTGCTGACGCTTCACTCACAGGAGGGACTCAGGCCACCAGTCCCCAAACTGGCTGCACGTTGGAATCACCCAAATGCTGGAATCATCATGTTAAAAATAAGTGAAGGCTGGCCGATCGCCCACCGCGCAACCCTCCTCTTACCCCTCACCATAAAATATCAATCAATTTACAAAGGAAAAGGAGTAACTTTACAGTGGAGAAGCCTAACAGATACCATCTTGTCAAGTGACCAAAGTGAATATTATCAGTTGTGGGACAAACCAACATTGCGAGCCACTCATTGGAGGCAATGAGAGCCCAGCATCGTTTCTGTGATGTTCTTGCCAAAGATGAGTAAACGGAATCTAGCACTAAGGAAATGTCAAACAAACCCAAAAAGGAGCAGTCTACAAAATCATCTTCAAGTGTGTCAAGGTCATGGAAGTCAAGGAAAGACTGAGGAATGATTCACAACTGGCGGAGACCAAAGACTCCTGACACCTGCGTTGCAACCGCTGCGACTTGTGCTTCTGAACTGGACCTCTTTGCTGTAAAGGATGCTGCTAGCATGGTGGTGAGACTTGCATAGAGGCTGAGGATGGCGAGTAGGGAATAACAGTGTCAGCTTCCTGATGTTTGCAGTGAGGTTAATGTAGGAGAACGTCCTTGTTTGTAGAAAACAGACACTAGGATGCATGAGGAAGGTGATGCATTCGTTTGGCAAATTACTCTCAGTTGGCGCAGGAAAGAGCTTTTTGCATTGTATTTGCAACTTTTCTGTAACTTTGCGATTGTTTGAACATATGCAATATTATTTAAAAAATTCTGATGGTTGGGTCCCCATTACATGTTGATTTAAATGGTGTGGGGCATGTCTTACTCAGTTTGGGCCGCGATAACAAAAATATGGACTGGGGACTTAAACAACAGAAATTTATTTCTCATGGTAAGTCCAAGATCAGAGTGTCAACAAGGTCGGTTTCTGGTGAGGGCCTTCTTCCTGGTTCGCAGGTGGACATTGTCTTGCGGGAGAGAACATGGCAGGGGGCAGAGAGAAAGGAAGCAGCTCTCATGTGTCTCTTCTTCTGATCCCATCATGGGGACTCCACCTTCATGACCTAATCACCTCCAAATCCTGTCCCATTGAGGATTATGGTTTCAACATATGAATTTGGGGGGACACAGCCGCACATTCTGTAACAGTACAGCCTGGTCTTAAGGATTTTAACACCCCCCCCCCCCCGCCCCCAGTTGTCTAACATGCAGCTAAGTTCGAAAACCACTGGGTTAGATCATTTCTGCAAGATGATCAGTTAACTTTCTATGACCAGGTTCTTCCCGTCATCTGAAAACCCTGCACTGGGCAGCGTTTTCCAAGGGTGGCAGGCCATTGCTGTCCCTCCCTGTAACCTCTTAAGAAGCTAGCCTGTGTGAGATGGGGGAGTGTGAGCTTCCCTCTCGGGCATGTAGGTGCCACGGGATGGCCGGGGCTGCCCCATACAGACCAGAAATGCCTTGACAGTTCCAGTCGACCGCCTAAATCACAGAGAGGGTCTCAGACAACCAGCAAGCTCATCTGTTAGATAAGACTGGGTCTCAAGCCCTCGCTTTGCCACTTGCTAGCTGTGTGACCTGGGTTATTCAGTGCTTGGGTCTCAAGTTCATCCCTCCTACTTCCTGATAGTATTATTGGGAGGATTAAATGAAGTCATCAGTGCATGAAAATCACCTAGCACAGTGCCCAGAATGGAATAAGCATCCAATTCACGTTAGCTACAATATTATGTAAGAAGAGCTCTGTGATTTCCTGAAAATATTAATGTCACAAAGAGTGTGTGTGTATGTGTGTGTGCATGTGTCCTGGGAGATATTACAGCCTAAGAAGGGGAATGTGCCAATAGCTATGTCTTTTTTTTTTTTTAAAGACAGGGTCTTGCTCTGTTGCCCAGGTTAGAGTGCAGTGGCGTTGTCATAGCTCACAGCAACCTCAAACTCCTGGCTGGGCTCAAGTGATTCTTCTGTCTCAGCCTCCTGAGTAGCTGGGACTACAGGCACACACTACCACGCCTGCCTAATTTTTTCTATTTTTTGTAGCAATGGGGTCTTGCTATGTTGCTCAGGCTGGTCTCAAACTCCTGGATTCAAATGATCCTCCCTTCTCAGCCTCCTGAAGTGTTGGGATTATAGGCATGAGCCACGGCACCAGGCCTAACAGCTACATCATTAAAAGAGCTGAGACCCCAAGTGGTTGGGAATGACCTTGCCACCTGACCTTCACTTCCTGCTGGCCGGCCTGGCAAACTCTTGTGAGATGAGTGTGGGGTCCTAACTGTGGCCAAACCCCCTTTTGCTACCATCTCTTCCTGACCTCTGCAGCAGAGAAAACCCCTGCTCTTGGGAGGTTCCAGTGTCAAGAAGGAGTGGGTGGAATTAGTGGGGAAAAGAAGGCAGCGGTGGTGGAAAGAAGCCCCAAGGACAGGTCTCATCTGCCTTTCCAGCTGAAGGTTTTGAAGGGTAGAGAGTCCACTTTTGACATTATGTCTTTGGGTTGGATATTGCTAGTAGAAAGCTTCAGAGAACAGTTGTTTGAAGGGGAAAGGAGGTTAATTGTTTTAACTTGAGCAGAGCAAACTTGGAAAGTGAGAAATGCTCCCTATTCCAATAGGTCTCTGGTCCAAAACCACACCTGGCCTCGCATCCTTCTAATGATAATCCCCACAGAGTTCCAGGTGTTCAGCCCAGTGACTGATTGCGAGCCCTGCCGAGTTCAGAGGGACAGGATGGAGGCTATATATAAACCCGACAAAGTTTCAAAAGGTAAAAAGACGCATGACCGATTATGAGAGCTTACATTGCTCTGGGAGAGTGCCGAAGCTTTTATTTCTGCCCTGGCTGACACCTTCCCTTTGTTCCTTCTTGGAAGACAAGGAGGTCCTGTGGCCACAGTTCCCCATCTGTGAAATGGGGTGAGATTATCCACCCTGTGGGAGCTCGTCTGTGCGAGGCACCTTTGAAGGCCCCAGGGTACGGCAGCTCAACACACTCCGAAGAGCTGGTGCCAGTATTCCCAATGGCAAAGGCACCAGGGCCAGCTGACGCTTCAGGCGGTGTCTGAGAGACCGGTGGGGGAGAGCTGGCGGCAGGCGACACCTGCGAGTCATTGGGGAGGGCTGCCAGCGAGGGCTGCGACATGGCAGCAGCTGGGGGACAGGTCAGCAGGCAGCCCCCGTGTCAGGCAAGACGGGGCCTCTTGGAAGGTGGTGGCTGGCCTCCAGCTCTGCTCTCAGTCTCCGCTGCAGTCATTGAACCACACACCTCGACAGAAGGAGGCTGGAGCTCAGTGATGCCAGGAGGAAGTAAACTCAGAAAAGTCATGAAAGGTGAACGCGGAGTTACTCAGCTCTAGAATTAGGAGGCACCCGTGAAAGCTGATGGTCTGGGGCAAATTATGGACCTTTTTTTGTTTTCTTTCTTTGCGACAGGATCTCAGTCCGTTGCCTGGGCTAGAGTGCAGTGGTGTCATCATACCTCACGGCAGCCTTGAACTCGGGCTCAAGAGATCCTCCTGTCTTGGCCTCCCAGGCCCCCTGAGTACCTGGGACTACAGGCACCCATGCATGGCTACTTTTGTTTTTTTGTTTTTGTTTTTGTTTTATTTTTCGTCTTACTCTTACCCAGTCTGGTCTTAAATTCCTGGCCTCATATGATCCTCCCACCTCAGCCTCCCAAATTGTTGGGATCACAGGCTTGAGCCACCTTGCCCAGCCAAATCATGGACTTTTACACAGAAGGGATGTGAGAGATCCTTTCCTTAATTCCTTTCCTTTATAGACATGGGAACTCAGGCTCAATGAGCGTTGGTGGCTTGCCCAAAGTCTCACAGGTAAGTATTACAGCAACCGAATGGCAAGTGATTTTCTAGTCAAATGCTCTTTTCAATACAACTTAGCCTCCCTAAATGGCTAAGCATGTGTCAAACGTTTGCAATTTACTTTCTTCTGAATACAATTAACTTAGACAGGCAATGTGGCATGGTGGACAGAAAAGGGAATGGAACTCTGGTCTTCTGGGTCCTTGCCTGTGCTCTGCTCCTGGACCGGAAGCATATTCCTAGCAATGGTGGTCAGCGCAGTCATTAAAGGGTGAACTTAGTCACAGAGTCTGCCCCAGCCCTGCAGGGGTGGGAGGTAGGAGGTGCACCTCCCCTGAGGAAGCAGAGAACTGACCCCGAGTGGGGAGGCGTGTGTCGGTCCTGGAGCACAGCCGGGAGCCGTGAGGGCTGGGATTCGTCTAGTCCTGGGTGTGACTTTCAGTCAACTCCCCTTTATTCCGGCCTCTGGGGCACACATTCCACAAACAAAACAAGGCTACCTTGGGGTGGGGCCTGGGGCTGTGGTCACTCTTCATCCAACCTCAAAGCCCCCTGGGCAGCAGCTGCAGTGCGGGGTGGGGACGAGGGGTGTTGTCAAGAGCCGTGAGGACGAGTCTAGTGGCAGACACGGTGAGAGCTCAGCAGTGCCGCATCAGGGCCGAGGATGACCACGGTGACAAGGTCTGGGTGATACCTGACTCCGCCCCACAGCACCCACGGATCCTCCTGTAGGAGAGGGGTCCCCAAACATATTGAACCAGGGATCCACAGTTTTGGAGTTAGGCGGTCTGGGTATTGTTTCTCATCTGTGGCTCGTAATGGCTGGATGAGCTTGAGCAAGTCGTTTCACCTCCAAACTGCAAAATGCGTAATAACATCATAGGGTTGCTTGGGGTATTGTAAGAATTAAATGAGGTAACATGGTAAAAATAGTTAGGATAGTCCCAGAGTCTCAGGAGTTGCTTAACAAATGGTATTTCTTTCCATTTTGCCCTTAGGATTAAATATCATTGACATCTTCATCTATGCACTTAGTTATCTTCCATTTGGGCAAATAAGCATCACATATACACACACATGCACGCACACACACACACATATTCTCTTGCATGTAAATTCCACAATCAAAGAATCATAGACTATTAGTGCTCAAAAGCACCTTAGAAATCCCCTAGTCCTGAGCTGTCCTCCCACAGTTGAGACCCTGGAGGCCCAGAGAGGTGATGTGGGTAGGCCAGGGCTGTGCAGGCAAAGATTCGAAGTCATGTCCTGATCTCCAAAATCAGTTGTGGGGTGTTTTGGGAGTCTGGTCCTGGTCTTTGGGGTTGATATCAAGAAGATCAGCTGTGTCTTTGAGACGCCAGAGTTGGGGATGGGGCACTGGTCTGGATGTATTATCCGACTCAAACAGATTGTCTGATAATAATTTATTCCTCAAATATTTTTGGGATCATGGGATCATAAAATGTCAAGTCTGGCTTCATGCAACTCCCTGGCAGCAGGAAGATTTGGAAACTATTACATTGCAATCTGCTGAGTACCATGATCAAGGGTTGCTCAATTTTGTGGGGGTTGGTGGGGAAGGGGAAGGGTCCAGGTCTCCCAGACTGCTTGTCCTTACTTATACCAGGGAATTCGTGGGAGACATGGAAAGGAAGTGTCGCCTCACTCTTGTATGTGCTCACACGTCAGTTCTCTCTAGACTGCCCACTGATCTGTAATCCACTTTCACCTCTTTGACTTGGTAAGAGAGAAACAGGAATACAAAAAGTGGAATAGAAAGAAACCATCCAATAGTTCAAAGCCCATTTCAGAAGAGCACCTAAACGTAATTTTTCTCTGTTTCCTATCTCTCCCCTTTGGTTTTCCTTTCTTTGTCTCTCTCTCTTTTTTTTCCTGCCAAGACTGGCGATCCCCTAAAAATGGTAATATCCCTTCTGATGTCTGCTGAACATGTGTTGTTTCTACCTAAACAGGTACAGTGTAAATAAATCATGACCACCGGTACTCAAGGGCAACATCCTTCTTGCTCATCTCTCCTGTATCTTTTATTTTCTGTGTAAAAACTTATTTATTATTTTTAAAATAATTTTTATTTCAAAATATTAGGGGGTACAAGTGTTCTTGTTGCATGGATAAATTGTATAATGCTGAAGCCAGAGCTTTTAGTGTGTCAGTCACTAGAATAGTGTACATTGTACCCAATAGGTAAGTTTTTATCCATCCCTCCCCTCCCAGCCTCCCCCTTTTAGTTTCCAGTGTCCTTTATACCACTTTATGACCATGTGTCCTCATCACCAAGCTCCCACTTACCAGTGAGAACATGTGGTGTTTGTTTTTCCATTCTTGAGATTCTTCACTCAGGATAATGGTCTCCAGTTCCATCCAAGTTGCCGCAAATGTCATTATTTCATTCCTTTTAATGGCTGAGTAGTACTCCATGGTGTGTGTGTGTGTGTGTGTGTGTGTGTGTGTGTGTGTGTGTGTATGTATCTCACGTTTTCTTTACCCACTCATCAATTGATGAGCACTTAGGTTGATTCCACATCTTTGTGATTGCAAATTGTGCTGTGATAAACATTTGGGTACAAGTGTCTCTTTCATACAATGACTTCTTTTCATTTGGGTAGATATCCAGTAGTGGGATTGCTGATTGAATAATAGATCTACTTTTAGTTCTCTGAGAATTCTCCATACTGTTTTCTATAGAGATTGTCCTAATTTACATTCCCACCAACAGCATATAAGAATTCCCTTTTCACTGTATCCATGCCAACATCTATTGCCTTTTGAATTTTTAATAATGGCCATTCTGATAGGTGGTATCTCATTGAGGTTTTAATTTGCATTTCCCTGATGATTAGTGATGTTGAGCATTTTTTCATGTCTGTTGGCCATTTGCATATCTTCTTTGGAAAACTCTGTTCATATCTTTTGCCCACTTTTTGATGGGGTTATTTGATTTTTCTTTACTGATTTGTTTGAGGTCTTTGTAGATTCTGGCTATTGGCCCTTTGTTTGATGTATATTTTTTCCCGTTCTGTAGGCTGTCTATTTACTCTGTTGATTATTTCTTTTGCCGTGCAGAAACTTTTTAATTTAATTAAGTCTCATATTTTTATTTTTATTGTTGCTGTATTTGTCTTTGAAGTCTTAGTTATAATTTCTTTGCCTAGGTTGATCTCTAGAAGAGTTTTCCTATGGTTTCTTCCAGAATTTTTATGGTTTCAGGTCTTACATTTAGGTCTTTAATCCATCTTGAGTTAATTTTTTTATATGGCAAAGAATCTTGTTTCATTTTTCTCCATAAGGCTATCCTATTTTCCCAGCACTATTTATTGAATAGGGTGTCCTTTCCCCAGTGCACGTTTTTGTCTGCTTTGTCAAAAATCAGTTGACCGTAGCTATGTGGTTTTATTTCTGGATTCTTTATTCTGTTCCATTGGTCTGTGTCTCTACCTTTATACCAGTACCATGCTGTTTTAGTTACGATAGCCTTGTGGTATAATTTGAAGTCAGGTAATGTGATGCCTCCACATTTGCTCTTTTTGCTTAAGATTGCTTTGGCTATTTGGGCTCTTTTTTTGGTTCCATATGAAGTTTAGGATTATTTTTTCTAGATCTGTGAAAAATCATGTTGGTATTTTGATGGGAAGTGCATTGACTCTGTAAATCAGTTTGGGCAGTATGGACATTTTAACAATGCTGATTTTTCCAATCTATGAGCACGGGATGTTTTTCCACTTGTTTGGTCACCTATGATTTCTTTCATCAGTGTTTTGTAGTTCTCCTTGTAGAAAACTTTCACCTCCTTGGTTAGTATATTCCTAGATATTTTACTTTCTTTGTAGCTATTGTAAATGGTGTTACATTCTTGATTTGACTCTCAGCTTGACTGATATTATTAATAGTATATAGAAATACTACTGATTTGAGTACATTGATTTTGCAACCTGAGACTTTGCTGAATTTATTTACCAATTCTAGGAGTCTTTTTTTTGGTGTCTTTAGGGTTTTCTACATACAGGATCATATCATTGGTGAATAGGGATAATTCGATCTCCTCTTTCCTGATTTGGATACCCCTTTTTTTCTTTCTCTTGCCTGATTGCTCTGGCTAAGACTTCCAGTCCTATGTTGAAAAGAAGTGGCAACAGTGGGCACTCTGGTCTTGTCTCAGTTCTTAGGAGGAATACTTTCAACTTTTTCCCATTTAGTATGATGTTTATGTGGTGAATTATATTTACTGATTTGTGTATGTTGAACCATCCTTGCATTCCTAGGGTAAAACCCATTTGATCATGGTGGATTATTTTTTGATGTGCTGTTGAATTAGGTTTGATAGTATTTTGTCGAGGATTTTTGCATCTATGTTCATAAGGGATATTAGTCTTTAGTTTTCCTTTTTTCTTGTGTCCTTTCCTACCTTTGATATCAAGGTGATACTGGCTTCATAGAATGAGTTAGGGAGAGTTTCCTCCTTCTCAATGTTGTGGAACAGTTCTGCCAGTTCTTCTTTGTAGGTCTGTTAGAATTCAGCTGTGAATCTGTCCGGGCTGGGGCTTTTTCTTTACTGGGAGTTTTTTTTATTACTGTTTCAACCTCACTACTCATTATTAGTCTGTTCAGAATTTCTATTTCTTCTTGATTTGGAGGTGTGTGTTTCCAAGAATTTATCCATTTCCTCTAGGTTTTCAAGTTTGCTCGTGTAGAGGTTTTCACAGTAGTCATGGATGATATTTTGTATTTCTGT
>RJWJ010045032.1:0-11907 GCA_004363605.1 Indri indri
CTAAAAATCCCTGCCTTTTGATTAGATTACTTAATCCATTCACATTTAATGATACAGTTGGGTTTAGATCTGCCATTTTACTGCCATTTGTGCCTTTTTTGTTCCTCTATTCCTTCTTTATTGCTTTCTTTTGCATTCATTTTCTAATGTAACATTTTAATTTCTTTGATGATTTTTTCACTGTATTTTTTTAGTTATTCCTTCCATGGTTGCTCTAGAGCTTATCTTTTACATCTTATCTTACCAGAATCTGCTTCAGATTTGTAATAACTTAACTCCAATGAGATACAAAAATGTTCCTCCTGTGTAGCTCTATTCTCTTCTTGTCTTGGCTTTCAGTACTTTTATTATCCTGTGTGTATTTGCAGATCTCTTTATGTTTATCCTCCTTGGAGTCTGTTGAGCTGCTTGGATGCATTGATTAAAATTCTTCATCGGATTTGGGAAGTTTTTAGCCATTATGTCTTCAAATATTCTTTCTGCTCTTTTATCTCCTCTCCCTCTGTGGAATGATTTTTAAATGATCTAAATGCTTTTAAAATCTTCAGTGGTCTAACTGGGGGTGGAATGCATAGACTCCTACTAGGTCAGCCCTGCCTGGGTCCTGAGGCTGCCCGTGGAGCCCCGGGGGTCTGAGGAGGCGACAGTGAAAGTGAGGGGGAAGCATTCAGTGCCGGTGGCCCTGGTGGTGGACGCAGGAACTGGGGGTCGGTAATCTGGTAGTTGGTTCTTCTCCACCTTAAGGGTAGGATAGAGGCATCCAGAGCTCAGCTCAGCAGAGTGACGGGGCCTCTCACATGTCCCAGGGGCAGAATGAGGGGCATTGCACACTGGTAGGAAGGCTGGGGGCCCTAGAGCCGAGGCAGAAGGTGTGGAGAGCGATTCTGAATGTTGCAGAGGCAGTTCCGCCTTGCAGGGTAAGGCTGTGCCTGGGCCATGGGCCGTCTCTAGCCAATGTCGGCACTGGCCCGAGAAGCCTTAGGACCCAAGAGTGTCTATCACTTGTTTTTTTTTTTTTTTTTTTTGAGACAGAGTCTCACTCTGTTGCCCTGGCTAGAGTGCCGTGGCGTCAGCCTAGCTCACAGCAACCTCAAACTCCTGGGCTCAAGCGATCCTCCTGCCTCAGCCTCCCGGGTAGCTGGGACTACAGGCACATGCCACCATGCCCGGCTAATTTTTTTTTCTATATATTTTTAGCTGTCCAATTAATTTCTTTCTATTTTTGGTAGAGACGGGGTCTCGCTCTTGCTCAGGCTGGTCTCGAACTCCTGAGCTCAAACGATCCACCCGCCTTGGCCTCCCAGAGTGCTAGGATTACAGGCGTGAGCCACCGCGCCTGGCCCTCACTTGGTTCTTGATAAAGCAACCTCTGTAGTCTCCACATAGTGTGCCAGCCATCCAGCCCGAGGGCAATAATAATATTAACAGCAACAATAATAATAGCTGCTAAGTATTGAGTTTACCACTGAGTTCAGCATGCCGTATGCATTAGCTCATTTAATTCTCTCGACAACGCTCTCAGAGAGGTACTATGTCTATATATCTATATCCACATCTACATCTACAATGATCCCAATTGCCAGATGATAAAACCAAGGCCCAGAGACATTAAGTGACTTGCCCAAGGTCACGCAGCTAATGACTATGGAAGCTGGAAACTGGAACTCAGGTGTTCCTTATTCCAGAGGCCATGCGTTTACAATTACGACCTGCCATCACCCTTAGCATCTGGACTTTGATCTCCACTCTCATTCCCAGGAAGTCAGGGTTCTTTGAAAAGATGTCTTTCTGGACGAGCAGTGTGGGCAGAGGCCACGCCGGGCCTGGTCTGGCCAAGTCGACATGCCTGGTTATTCCATCACCGGTCTGCTGCCCCAGTGCAGTCAGGGAGGTCGTGGCTGGGCCAGAAACCTGGTGACAGCAGGGGAGGCACGGCTGATGTCTGCTGGGCCTGCCTGAGGGTCACCCGGGTATCGCGGTTGGCTTCTGCACACTGACGGGGCAGGACTGTGAGGGCCTGAGCAGCAGCCTCTCACTCGGAGCCAGCTGCAGCTGCCCGCATGGTTCTGTGTATTTGTGTGGGGACTTGGCATGGTGCCACATCTGTGCGCAGGAGACACCGTCTGCCCAGGACAGAGCAGGGCCCAGGACGTACTCCCCTCACCCAGCCCTTCCCCAGTGCTTCCTGTGCGCCAGGCCCATGCTAGATAAGGCCCGACCCCTGTCCTCAGTGGGACGGACAGAAACAGTGTTGGCCATGCTGGGGGCCGAGGGCTGTAGCTGAGGTTTGCCATGAGGGCCCAGCTCGGCCTGAGGCTTCAGGGGAGGCCTCAGAGAGGAGGAGGCTGGACTGGGGTGGGGAAGGCTTCCAAGCGAGCGTGTAAATAACAGGCGTATGATTTCCGGGCACCGTGAGCCCTGGGTGACAGCGGGCACTCCTGGGGGTGGAGCGGGGGTGTGGCGGAACAGGTGATGAAGGCCTGCGTGCCAGGCAGTGCGAACTTGGACTATCTGGAGGGCAGGGAGCAGGGTCATAGTGACTGCTCAGACTGGCATTTTGAAAGGTCCTGCTAGTGGCAGGCTGGGCAAGGCTGCAGAGGAAGCCAGCCCCTGAGCCCGGATAGGCGCTGACGAGACTGGATACAGGGCAGGGGTGAGCAGAGGTCAGAGGTAAGGGATGAATTCTGGAGACTGAGGAATTACCATCTGTGGGGCGTGGTGCCCAGACAGGGGGAGACGGAGAAGACAGCAAGGCGGGCGACCAGATCTTTGAGGCCACCTGGGCAAGTGGTGCCACCAGCTGGGTTACAAATACACCTACGGATAGGCTTGCCTCCATTGAGCCATTCAGCAGATATTTACTGAGCACCTACTATGTGCCAAACATACAGTAGGCATTTGAGGATGCCACAGTGTGCAAAACGGGACAGGTTCCCGCCCTCTTGGAGCCTACATGCCAGTTGGCGAAGTCAGGCCGCAAGTGCAAAGCAGTAAGAAAACAGGGAAATATCGGATCAGATGAAGAACGTCAAAAAGGTGCTTTGACCGAGTGACCAGGCCTCCTTCTCCAGGAGAAGCGGCAGGCATGCTGCCAGGGCCTGTGATACTTTAGGGATCCGCAGAGATGTTTCATTTTATTTATTTTAAAACCAGAAGAGAACATGAATATAATAACGATGAACATGTGATTATGAATCCAGCCTGGAGATCTGCCCTTATACCAATGCAGTCGGAAAATATAATTTTTAATCATTTTTTATGGAGGAAGGGCCTACGAAGGCAAAGTGCCCAGGGCCCGCAAAAGCCATGAGGTGGCCCTGAACAGTGTCTGGGGGCAGCTTGACACTGGGAGGCCACGGTAGACCTCTCCAGTGATAGCACATGAAAATGCCAGATCATACCGTCCTCTAAAGCTCAGGCAGGGGTGAGGGTTCACATGCCAACAGTGAGGACCCTGATGGTGGCAAGGGGGATATTTTGTGGAGGTCAAAGGAAACAGCCTCAAATTTATGAGTTCAAATTCCAGCTCTACCATTTTGCTGCTGTGCAGCCTTGGGCAAGTTGCTTAACTTCTCTGAGCCACCTTTCCTCATCAGTGATTTGGGATTGGCGCAGAGTTCCTTGCCTTGATGCACTCAGCACCTCTGTAGGAATGGAGGCTGGGGTGGGGTGGGGGCCATACACCAGGACCCCATGTCCTTTGCCTAAACCCTCCCCTTACCCTCCTTGGCTGTGAGGCCCAGCCATGCCCAGCCTGGCATCCACCCCTCAGGTGCTGACCTGGGAGCAGAAATCCTCTGAGCCCTCAGCCTCTATCAAGACACTCCTGGGGGTGCTGGTTCCTCTCTGAAGGAGGTCTGAGGGGTGTTGTCATCTGTGCCTCCTGTGTCCAGCTAAGCTGGGCACTGCGCAGGTCTGGGGAGGGCCTGAGCGCAGGGGAGCTGCCGTTCCGAGTCAGCATGCCCAGGGCCCCTAATGAAATCCAGATGTCAGACAGAAAACAATCATCGCCCCCACCCATCTGCAGCTCGGGTTTCGTGGAGATTGCAAAAGAACAAGGAAAATAGAGCCAAAGAGAGTGGAGTCCCAGAACAGCTGAGATCTTGGAGGTGGGATGGAACTAGTTTCAGGGTCTTGCTGGGGGGAGGGGCAGGGGACCAGGGGAAAGAGGGGGCTGGCCCAGTCTTCCTCCCTCACCCCGGGCTCTGCAGCTCTCGGACCCCAGCCCCTGTGCCCCTCCCCAGGCCAGAGCAGGCTGGTCCCTGGGGGTTGTAGGGTGTCGAAGGTGACAGGCAGGGCTTAGGCCACTAGTCCATGTCTGACCCTTGCCTGGGGTTTCCAAACCCTGTATTCCAGCCCTGATCTCACTGCAGGTCTGGGCGTCCTCTTGGGCCAGAGTGGCTGGAGCCCAGGAGGGGGCAGGCGGAGAGGGACTAGAATATGCAGAACCTTGGGCCTGGACCTAGAAGCTTCTCCTCCGAGGCCCAGAGCTGAGTGGTGTGGGGATAGAGGATGGGGGCTTTGGTGGGCCAGTCGGGGGACCTAGAGTCTTCCTTCCCCCAGGGCAGCCCCACACAGCAGGGAATGTGCAAAGAAAAGATTCTCAGGCTGATAAGGTTTAAAACCATTGATCAGTTCAGACATCCATGTCTGGGGAAACTGAGGATTTCTCACAGCACCCGGGTTAAGGACTACATGTTATAAAAAATCCATGGAGGGAGGGAGGGAGGAGAGACAGAAAGATAACACCACAGACAAAAAGCCCTTTTAATGTTGGATGCTGGAATCAGCAAAGCAGGCGTTGTGCCCCATCCTGTACTCGTTATAAAACATCCAGAAGGAAGGAACGGCGGCAGCATCGTTGTGGGATCCCTTTGAGGAAGGGCTGGGCCCAGGGCAGTGCCTAGCAGGGGCTCCACGCTGCGGGCAATGTCGCAGGGCTTCCTCTGGAACCAAGGGGCCCGGGCCACGGTTTTCCAGCGCTTGGCACAGAACCTGGAATGTCATGAGTACTCGGAGAATGTTAGCGGGGATGGGCACTGCTGGGGGCGTTGTGCCTGCCATCTGGCAGGGGGCGACTCTGGCGGGGGTGCTGATGTGAGGGCAGTGCCCCAAACCCAGTGTCATGGCCTCAGGGCTTTCCTCCTTCCCCCCGCGAGGCCCTGTCCCCACCGTGCAGTGGCTTCGAGCACAGCCCTGGAAGCCGGCCTACCTCATTCGCCTCCCGGCACTGACTGCCTCTTCACAGCTGCGTGTCCTTGGGAACAATTCATCCAATCTTTCTAGGCCTCAGTTTCCTCTCCTGTAAATTGAAGATACTAAAACACCCTACTCGTGGGATGTTGTGGGGCTGAGTTATTTTATCTGAAGTGCTTATCCAAGTGCCCGGCAGCTTACGTGCCCTGCAGTTCACTGTTAGGAGTCTATTAACTCCCGTCATTATTATGATGCCTCAGCTCAGCTCTTTCAAACTGGTTTGAGATGTCCCAGAGGTCGAAGAGAGTGCTCAGGGCTGTGGGGTCCACAGAGGCTGTTGTGGTCCCCCTTCCTACCTCGTCCCCCGAGAGGCGGCTGCCTCTGGGATGAACGGCAGGGAGGCCGGTGACGAGGCTGTGCTTTCTCAGCAGCCCTGGGAGGGGGCAGGGGAAGGCTCTGCTGAATTTGGGTCACCCAGGTTGGCTTCAGGGACCGAGTCCTGGAGGCTCTGCCCTGCCCAAAGTGGGTGCTCTGGGAGGAGGGGTGGCGAGGCAAGGCTGGGAGTGCCCAGGGCCACCTGTGGGCTGTCAGCTCCCCTCTGGCCCAGGCAGACGGATAGACTTGCCAAGGGCTTGTCCTGGCTCAGAAGTGGGAGCAGCTGCCGAGGGAGGGGTGGGGGTGGGGTGGCAGCAGGGTGGGGCGCCGGGCGTGGGGGTTCACGGGCAACCACTTTGACATCCTTCCTGCTGTCTTGCGCCTGGCAGGAAAGTGCCTAGGAGGGCCAGTTTCACATCCTCAGCTGCCAGTTCTCCTTTTAAAAGGATCACAGATGGTGATGAGGAGTCCTCAGGAATCTAGATGTGTCAGTGGCCTCACCCTCTCAATCCTCTGCCCCTGGGCCCTGAGGGACAGGGATGCTGGCAGAGCCTGGGAGTCTGGAACTACCACAAGGGCTGGTGGGCTGGAGCAGAGCAAGTGCATCCTTGGGTTGAATAGCTCCCAGTGTTGCCTCCTTCAGGAAGCCCTCTCTGATTTCTCCTGTCCTCCAAGCTCAGAGGGACTGCTCTCCTCAGAACGCCAGAAAGACTCACTCACTCACCCATTAACTCTTCACTGGCCGAGGGCCTCCAGTGTGCCAGGCTCTCGGCCTGCCCCTCTCACATGGCTCCCTCTCATTTTGGAGTAACTCAGGTCGGAGCTGGCTCTACAGGCCCTGTGGAAGGTTCTGGCTGGGTCATCCATTGGTACCTTTAACCTTGGTGAGGATGGGAGAGCCCAGGGCAGCTGAGTCTCACTGGGGTGGACTCAGACTTCACTTCTGCCCTTTCCCAGCCGTGTGGCCTTGGCCACGTTGCCTGCTTCTCCCAGGCATCTGTAAAATGGGTCCACCCACCTTGTGGGGTGTTTGTGGGGAAAGTGTGTGCGAAGCTGCTGATACAGTGCCTGGCGTCCCACAAGTGCTCAGTAAATGGCGACTCTCGCTGTCAGTGTTCCATGTCAGGCTGTGGGGTCTGCTGAGCCGGATCTGCCCTTCTTTGTAAAGTGGGGCTCACGTGCCTGCTGGGGGGTCGGTGGGGGGTAGATGAGAAACAGCCGGGGGCACCAGACCAAACTCTGCCTCCCCTTTCCCTGCCCCACCCCTGCAGCCGTGCACGTGCGTGCACACACGTGTACATACCCACACACATGCACACAGTCCTGGGCTCATGCCGTCCCCGCCAGGCCATAGCGCCGTTCCCTGATCTCTTCCCTCCCTTCCCAGCTTCAGAGCCCAGCCTGAGCCCGTCTCCCTCAGGGGGTCTGCTCAGCTATCCCAGCCCACGGGCTGTCCTCTCTGCACCCCACTAGTCATGACAAAACCCCCACCCTGGGACTTGGATCTGAGGCCTGCAGTGGTTTCTCACCTGTCCTTCCTCCCCATCTCGGCCCTGGAGGACAGGGACGCCCCCTCCGTGGGTTGGTAGGCTCTGCTCTGCCCTGGAGTGTGGCCCCTGCCTGGGTCCTGGGAGGTGGGCCCCAGTGCTTGCCCTTTGACCCCTGCTGAGCTTTCTCACCCCCCAGAACTCTGCCTGTGCTGTGGCCTCAGCCTGTCACTCACTTGTTTTCTCCTTCTCCTCCATGCTCAGCCCAAATGTGTCCTTCTGTGCCCTGGGGCTGGCTCCTACCCCATCTTGCTGAGCCCTGCCCAGCCCAGGCCTGAACCTTCACAAGCCTCTCCTACTTCCTGGGGGGGTCCTTCCCAGGCGGGGTCTGTGTCTGCGAGGCTGGCAGGGGGAGCATGGCACTGGGGTCAGACCGCCGAGCTCTTGCCCCAGGCTTGTCACTCAGTAGCTCTGCAACTTCGGCCAAGTAGACCCTGCCCTGGGCCCGCACACCCTCAGGTATAAAGCAGGGTCAGCCACGAAGCCTGTCTCTCGGGGCTTCTGTGAGATTCAGAGGCGATCGGGCAGGCAGCCGCTCTTTAAAAACCGTGAGGTTGGACCATTTGCTCCACTGGCCAGCAAGCAGCCACGCGTGCTGGGATGACCGGACGTGAGCGGGTGAGGGTGTCTGGGCTTCTGCAGCAGGTGTGAGCTGGGGGCTGTCCCCCAGCAGCCCTGCCCCTTCCCACCACTTCTGGGGTGGCCACCTGTGTCCCTCCTGCACCCTGTGGCTTTGTCTGGAGCAGGGGCAAAGTAGCCAGGGCCCAGCTGCTGGGTTAGAGGACCTGGCACCGCTGCCCTGGCCAGCCTTGGAGACCTGGTTCCCCTCAGCACAGGCCCCCCATTCCAAGGTTAGGGCCTTGGAGAAACCAGGCAGCAGTGCAGGGAAGAAATGCGCACGGATGGGATGGGGGCCTGGAGAAACCAGACCTCCCTCCCGCCTGGCTTACAAAGCGCCTTCGTCTCATTGCGCACCGGGTTCCCACACTGCCGGGATGTCGTCCACGGCCCATCTGCCCACCTTTCTTCTCTTTCTTCATCTGTCTTTCCCATTTTTCCTTCCCTTTTCTCTTTTGTAACAGCGTAGCACAGAGAGGCCCCTCAGCTGGTTAGGATAAGGCCAAGTCAGTCTGACCCCAGGGCCCAGCCTTTCCCACGACCCGCCCTGTGCCCACAAGAATTGGGATCCGTCCACCAGGACACGCTGTGGACCTGCTGTGCTCGGGCGCTGGCCGAAATCCGGCTGCGGGAGAAAATGTGCACCCCAGGCTGTGTGAGAGCCAGGTAGCTCTCTCCTCCCACAGGTCGGGGTGATGGCGAGGAGGAGGGGGTGACCCTGGGCCATGAACACGATGACAAGGGGTCAAACCCTGAGCTTCTTTGCTCCTTGTTCGGGCGTGTGAAGCTCAGACAGGGCCTTGCGCCGCCCACCCCCCGCCGCCCCAGGCCCTCTGAGCCCTCCCTGTGCATTAGCCACTCCTGCCTCCGTGTCCCCCAAACACCCTGCACAACCAGCTTAGTATTTTGTATTCTCTTTTGACCGTGATCTCCAGGGGAGTGGGGGCAGGAAGTCGCTTAGCGTGGTGCCTGGCACAGAGCGGGTGCTCCGAGTGTGAACCATGGCCGCTGCTTCAACACTCCATCCCCAGCGTCTGCCGTGGTGCCCGCCGCTGAGCCAGGCCCCAGTCATAAGGGAGACAGCATGAACAGTACAGTAGCTGGCACTCGCGGGAGCGTTCACGGTGGCCCACGCCCTGCTCTGAGCGCTTTATACATGTCGGCCCATCTGACCTTCATGTAGCCCTCTGTGCTGGGCACTCTTGTTTCCATTGCACAGAAGAAGAAACAGAGGCACAGAGCGGGTACGTGACTTGCTCAGGGTCACGCAGCTTGGATGCATTCCCCAGCAGGCTTGCGTCAGAGGCTGTGCTGTCATAAATGTGTGCAGAAGAAAGGAAGAAATGATTAAGCCGCGGTTGGAATGTGGAGAGGGAAAAAAAAGGCAGGGTGCTGATGTTGATGGCACGTCGTCTGTGTCCCAGGGGTGGCGCACGTCATCGATAGCCCCAGAGACGGCAAAGGATTTGCCCCAGGTTACATGGGACCCCAGGGCGTGTCTGTGATTTGAACCCGACAAGTGTGGCTCTGTGGCCTGCTGATTCCTAATCCCCCCAACGCCGTCCCACTGGCTCAGGCCACAGGGAGCCAGAGCAGTCGCCAGCACCGTTCGTCAAGGGCCCCTGGAGGCCTCAGTCCCACACAGCTGAGTCGGAAGCAGGACAGGGAATCGCTGGGTGTGGCCACTCATCTTGCCAAGGCGTTTGGTCCTAACCAGCCATTTGGGAGGAGTTTAGAGAAAGGAGCATAGCCAAGTGGGTGCCCTTGAGTAAGCTCCTTGCCCTTGCTACACCTCAGTTTCCCCTACTGTGCAGTGGACGCAGCAATATGCATCCTGTCCCTTAGGGCTGCCATGTGGGTCTCGCGAGCTGACAGAGCTGGACACAAATGGCAAGCCAAGCCGAGCAAAATGTAAGGCGCTCTTAGGGATCAAAGGCTTTTATTTATGAACATCTAAGGGTTTGCCTAAAGGTGTGGTCAGTGCACCAGCAGCAGTGGCCGCACTGGAAGCTCATCAGAAATGCACAAGCTCAGGCCTCGGGCCCACCCCAGACCTCTGGGTCAGAATCTGCATTTTCACAAGCTCCTCAGATCACTTGTGGGCACATGAAAGTTTGGGAAACGCTAGTCTAGGAATGTCCAGGATCTGCTTCCCCATTCCTGGAGGCTGCGTCTTGGGCCTTCTTTCTATAGCTTGCTAGGGGTTCTTGGCTGGAAATTCCCATCGTGTTGAAGGAAACACCCCGGCCCAGCCAGACCCCTGCCCTGCCAGGCTGCTTAGGAGCCGGGAGTGCACTGGGGTAAAATTGAAATTGGGCAGAGGCTCTGATGGCCTCTAATGAGGCCACCCCCATTTGTTTGGGAGTGTGGCTGCCACCAGAGTCAGCAAGGCTGGCCAGACCTGGGACGGGATGGGGACGAGGGGCACCCTCAGGCAGGGCGCAGGAGGGCTAGGGGGCTTCCTTTGAGCAAGCAAAAGGCATTTGTGCCAGATAGTGTCCATCTTCATGCAGGAGGGCGAAGGGCTGAAACTGCAGCTGGAATGTCTAGGGTTAGATGTGGCCTGCTGATTCCTAATCCCCCCAATGCCGTCCCACTGGCTCAGGCCACAGGGAGAAGCAACTTCCTCACTGACCACTGACCGGGAACAAGCCAGCAAAGGATGCTGAGGGCTCCGTCCCCTTGAATGTGTGGCTAATTCGTGTGAGGTCACAGGGGTTCTCCGTCCAGCCTCCTGCCTTGAGACCATTTGACACAGAGAGGCCAAGTGACTTGTCTAAGGACCCCAGCGAGCAGTGACAGCGAGGACCCCAGCTTCTGACTCCCTGTGCCTGGGGACTCTTTTCATTACAGGCCTCCCCGGAGGCTGGGGATTGACCTTGATGACCTTTGTGGCCTTCCCTTAAAGCAACCTAGAGGGGCCTGAGCATGGGGTGAGGGGTGAGGGTGAAGGGAGGGGCAGGCTCTGTGAGCTTAGCAGCTCTGCGTGTCTCACTCTGTCCTGGCTTGCGTGGTACCCAAGACCATTAGGAATACCGTCGGGGCAGGGGTCCTCTGAGGCAGATGCAGCGAGTTGAGGACAGGACCACTAGAGCCAAAGGGGTCCAGGCAGAAGAAGCAAGTAGAAGGCTGGGGGCCCCATCCTTGGCGTAGAAGCTAGGGGGACCACTGCTGTGTGTCCTTGGGCCCGTTACTTGCAGTCTCTGTTTCCCCACCTGTAATATGGAGGAGAGGTTGGACCAGATCGGTGATTTTTCAACTATGGTGTCACATTAGGATCACCTGGGGACTTTTGTTTTTGTTTTGTTGTTTGGTGGTAGAAATTTCGATTCAGTAGATCCAGGGCAGGCCTGGCCGTGGGTGTTTGCTCAGCTCTCCAGGGGATTCTGACGTGCTGGGCAGAAGCGTATTGCCGGGTCTGAAATGGCTGGGGTGGGTGCAGGTGAGCATCACTGCAATTGTCCTGAGGCCCTGGGAATGAGAGATTACAAGGTCCCATGAGACTCAGAAACGGATATTCCAGGGGTTCCCATTTCTAACACTGTCCGATGTTTGGTCCCAAATGTCTTAGATCATGTGACTGCGGTTTTATTATTCTGGGAAGCCAGGCTTCCCACATTAGATGATTCGGACACTTGGTTGTTCCAAGTGTTGTGATTTTAAGAGTCTGAGGTTCCATAATCATTCCGTACCTAAATATGTGACTCTAAACGCTTCCCCCATCTCTGTGTTCAGTGTGCTGTTATTGTTCTTTGAGATGAAGATTCTCCTTGTCTATGATTGTAACACATTATTATCCCGAATTCTAGAGATTCCAAGAATTTAAGCTATGGTGGCACTAACATTTTTTTAAAAGTCTAAATTCAGCAACTCTGCGATCTGTCATTCCATCTGGGCAGTTGGCCACCGAGGCCTGGGGCCTGGCCTTTGTCTCCCCCAGACAAGGTGGTGATTGTGTAAGCCTGGACATGTGCCCCCTCCCCTGCTCGGCCTCGGGGGGCCTGTCCTGGGGGAAGCGGTGCAGTGGGGAGAGCAGAGACTCCATAGAGCTCTGTCTGCTCCAGCTCTTCCTCCAGTACTGCGACAGGGGAGTGGGAGGCGGGGCAAGAGTGAGGGGCACACGTGTCCGTGCAGCGAGAAGGTGGCGTGTTAGATGCGCAGCATCTCTCAA
>RJWJ010045033.1:0-11917 GCA_004363605.1 Indri indri
CAACAGCCCCAACGTGGCAAAGAATCCACCAGCATGGAGTTCAATCTGCACTGAAGACCTAGAGCTTTTTAAGAATGAAATGTTGTAAAGCCTTCACTCTGCAGGAAGGAAGTGAGAATGAGGGCCCAGTGCTGGGCACACGTCACTGGGAGGAACAGAGGTAGCGTTCTTTTCTCATCTACTCCCAGGAATCCTCCCACCTTCAGGGGAGAGGGCTGACAATGACAGCATTTGCCCAGTGGGACAACCTCGCCTTCCTGGAGATAATGGCCTGAGCGTCCAAATGTTCCAGAATCCTCCAGAACAAAAGTGCCCCAAGAGCAGGGACCTCTTGTGTCTTGTTCTTTGCTCACGTCCAGCACAACATGAGGTGCTCAATAAATATTAATATTTGGTAAATAAATCAATGAACGTGAAGTTGTGTACATTCCCCCCAACATTTCCACAAGTGGGGAAGCGTTTCCTTCTCTCTGTGGCTACCCAAGCCAGGGGTTATGAACCCAATTTTCAAAGTAAAGTGCTCCAGGTTTGGAGAGGTTTTGTGGGTCACCCAGCACTCCACAGGGCTCAACTGGGACGTGAGGTCAGGACCGTGGGCTTCCGGAACATTCCGTATTGTGCCACTCCATGCGGTGGGTCTGAGTACAGGCTCTGGGCACAGACAGACCTGGTTCAAGTCCTAATGTGCCTTCCTCAGGTGTGTCTTGGTAGGTGACCTGCTTAGCCTCTTTGGGTCTCAGTCTCCTTTTCTGCAAGATGGGAGTGACAATCATCCTACTTCATAGGGCAGTCGCGAGGGTTCAACGAGAAATGAGTATGGAGGGGTCCTCAACTTGGCACTGTTGACACATCTGGGCCAGATAACTCCTTGTCATGGGAACTGTCCTACGCTTGGTGGGATGATTAGCAGCATCCGTGGCCTGTACCTACTAGATGCCAGCAGCATCCCCCCACCCCTAGATGTGACAACCAAAACTGTCTTCAGAAACACCAAATTTCCCCGGGGGAAGGGAGGGTAACATGGTCCCTGGATGGAAACTACTAGAGCAGAGCCCTTAGCACAGAGCTGGGCACATAGTGAGCATGAACAACAGTTATTTACTGTTATTAGGGACAGGGACAGGGCTCCCCTGTCTTGTTTGCTGTGGCGTCCCTGGGGCCGGCCCTGCCTGCACATATAGGTGTTCAGTGCATGGAACTGGAGCCCCCCAGACTCCATTGCCAGCGGCCTGGGGTCTCCTCTGAGCAGCTGGATGGAGCCTCCCAGCCCTGGCCTGCCACTCCTTCCGCCAAGAGTGACAGCAACAGAATCACGTGACTCGCTGGAAGGAGCAATTTCTTGGGATTCTCGGTCTCTCTCTCTCTCCATTATAGTGCCAGCTGGACTCTGGCAGAACTGGTGGCAAAATGACAGGGAGCCAAGGTTTCAGCGCCTTTCGCTCTGGCTTTTATCCACCCGATTTCGTGCGGCTGGGGCTCTGGCCGCCACTCAGCTGGAGAAATGTCAAAACTATATTAAATCACAAGGCATGAGTGAGCAGGAAGAGTACACTTGTTGCCTTCCTCTTGCTGTTCCCCGAGGGGCCTGTGCCCTGTGGGGAGGGACTGTCTTGGCCTGTCTTGTGCTCTGAGTGCTTTGCTCGCTTTCCCTGCCCTGCTCTGTAATCACACCTGTGGAATTGGAAGTGGTTTTCCCAGAATGAGAGCGGGAGAAGGCTGGGTGCTTTGTCCACAGCCGTAGCAAGCGAGGGCCAACACGCCTGACCCAGGAGCCTGAAGCCAGTGTGGTGCAGGGGTGCAGGGGCCAGCAGAACTGACTCGTCGAAGGCAGCTGATGGCTGGGCTTATTTTTCCCCCTTTAAAGTCTATTAGTGTATGCCGACAGCTTTATTAAAGTATGTATAACTGATATACAGTGAACTGCCCTATTTGAAGTGTATGATTTGTTAAATTTGACACACACACACACACACACACGCACACATATACACACCCCATGAAACTATCTCACAATCAAAATTTAGTGGACAAATCCATCACCCGAAACTTTCCTTGGGCTCCTTTTAATCACACCATCCCACCCCAGTCTGCTACTTTCTCTGCTGATCTGTTTGCTGGCACTATAGATTAGATTTCATTTTCTAGAATTTTATATAAATTGAATCAGACAGTATGTGATCTTTTTTTTTTGACTGGCGTCTTTCATGTGGCATAATTATTTTGAAATTTATCCATGTTGTTGTGTATATCATTCATTCATATTTTTTTAATGCTGTGTGGTGTTCCATTGTACAGATGTGCAACAATTTGTTTATCCATTTACCTGCTAATGGACATTTGAGTTGTTTCAGTCTGGGGCTATTACAAATAAAACTGTTGTGGACATTTGTGTACAAGCCTTTGAACGGATACACTTTCTTTTCTTTGGAATATCAAAGAGCGCAGTGATTGTATCATATGGTAGGAACATGTTTAAGTTTTCAAGACGCTAACACATGTACTGTCTTCCAAAGTAGTACACGGTAACAGTGTGTGAGTTCCTGTTCCTCCAGCTCACCAACACTTGGTCGTGGTCACGTGCATCTACCTAATGCTTAATGACGGGGAACATCTTTTCATTGCTGACTTGCCTTCCTTATTATCTTTTTTTGTTGAAGTTTCTGTTCAAATCTTTGGCCATTTTTTATTGAATGGCTACTTTTCTTATTGTTGAGTTTTCAGAATGTTTATATATTATGAATACAAGTCCTTTATTAGGTATATTATTTGTCAATATTTTCTCCCAGTCCGTGGCTTTTCTTCTTATTCTTTTTCGAAGGGCAGAAGTTTTACTTTTTGACGAAGTCCAATTTGTCAATTTCTTCTTTTATGGATGTGCTTCTGGTATTGTGTCTCAGGAATCTTTCCTAACCCAAGGTCATATATATTTTTTCCTGTCTTTTTCTAGAAGGTTTATAGTCTTAGGTTTTGAGTTGAGGTCTATAATAAATATTGAGTTAATTTTTGTATATGGTGGGAGGTATGATTTGAGTTTTGTATTTTCGCATGTGGACATTCAATTGCTTCAGCATAATTGTTGAAAAGACTACCACTTGTTCCACTAAATTGCCTTTGCATCTTTATAAAAAATCAGTTGTCTATGTAAGTGTGGGTCTATTTCTAGAAACTATTCTGATCTATTGATCAGTTTGTCTATTTTTCCACCAATAACACACTATCTTAATTACTGAAGTTTTAGAATAAGTCTTGAAATCAGGTTGGGTTGGACCCCTTAATTTTTTCTTCTTTTTGGCCATCCTAGGTTCTTTACATTTCCATAGGAGTTTTAGAATCAATTTGTCAATTTCCATAAAAAATACTGTTGGGGGTTTTGCTTGTGAATGCCTTGAATCTATCGATCAATTTAGAGGCGAAAATTAACATCTTAGCAATATGGAGTTTTCCAACCAAGAATGTGGTGTTTCTCTCCGTTGTTTAGATCGTCTTCGACTTCTCTCAGCAATGTTTTGTAGTTTTCAGAGGTCAGGTTTAGCACATCTTTTGACAAATTTATCCCTAGGTATTTCATAGTTTTGATGCTGTAGTAAGTGATATTTGAAAAAAATTTTAATTTCTGGCTTTCATTGCTAGTATACAGAAATACAATTAATTTTCATATATTGATCTTTTACTTTGCAACATTGCTAAACTCACTTATTCATTCTAGTAGCTTTTCCTCTAGAGTCCATTAGATTTTCTACTTAGGCAATCATGACATCTATGAATAAAGATATTTTTATTTTTCCTTTTCAATCTAGTTGCTTTTATTTCTTTTTCTTGCCTTATTACATCACCTAGGCCCTCCAATACAAATTTGCATGGAAGTGGTGAAAGCAGGCGTTTTTCTCTTATTCCTGCTCTAAATAATATATAACTATTAAGAATGATGTCCACTATAGGCATTTCATAAATACTCTTTATCAGGTTGAGGAAGTTCCTACTTTGCTGATCATTTTTAGAATTAATATTGAATTTTTCAAAACAAATTTTGGCATCTATTGTGATGATCATTGGTTTTTCTTTTTCAGTTCCTTAATATGGTGAATTATACTGATTGATTCTCAAATGTTAAACTAGCCTTGCATTCCTGGAATAAACTCCGCTTAATCACGGTGTATTATCCTTTTTTATTGCTGGATTTGATTTGTTAAAATTTTATTATGATATTTTTCCCTTTATGTTCATGAGGGATATTGATCTGTGGTTTTCCTTTCTTATAGTGTGTTTATTTAGTTTCATTATCAGGGTAATGTTGGCTTTATAGAATGAGTTGGGAAGTATCCTCTCCTCTTTTATTTTCCAGGAGAGTTTGTCTATAAATGGTATTATTTCTTCCTTAAATAATTAGTAAAGTTCTCAAGTGAAGCCATTTGAGACTGGAGTTTTTTTGTGTGTGTGTGGAGGAAGGTTTTTAATTAAACACTCAATTTTAATATATCTATAATGTCTGTTTCTTCTTGATTGGACTTCGGGAGAGTGTGTATTTCAGGAAGTTTTCCCATTTCATCTGAGTTACTCAAATTATTGGCATGAAGTCGTTTATGCATGGTATCACCTCATTACTCTTTCTGTATATTCAAAATCTTTACAATGTCATGTTTCTCAATCTGATATGAGTAATCGTTATCCTCTCTCTCTCTCTCTCTCTTATTCTTGAACTGTCTGCCTAGAGGTTAATCAATTTTATTGACTTTCCCAAAGACTCAGCTTTTGGCTTTATTGATTTCCTGTATTGATTTTATGATTTCTACTTTGCAGATTTCTACTCTAGCATTTATCCTTCCTCTCTTCTGCCGAGTTTGGGTTTAGTTGGTCTTTTTCCCCTATTTTTTTTAACATGGAAACTAAAGTCATTAATTTAAAAATCTTTCTTCTTTTCAAATACAGATCTTTAACGCTGTAAATTTCTCCCTCAGTAGCATCCCACAAATTTTGATAGTTTTCAAAATTATTATTAGGTTATTAAGCATGAACTGTCCAATTTCCTTAAGTACTAAGTTTGACAGTTGATATCTGGGACATTTCACTTTAACACTTCTTGTTCTATTTTTATCGTGAAGGTACATCCTCAGTCTTGCAAATGTATGTTTTGGCTTATGATTATCTTTCAAATTTTTCTGAGAACAATTTTTGTGAAACTATGGATAAGTCAAAAATTCATGTTATTTCTGAATATGAGTTCTGTCGTGAAACCAATGCAGTGCAGACAGCTCAAAATATCAACAAAGTGTTTGGGAAGGATGTGGCTAATGAACACACAGTACGTCGATGGTTTGAGAAGTTCTGTTCTGGTGATTTTAATCTTGAAAATGAGCCACGTGGGCGACCTGAGACCAAGGTGGATAATGATGAGCTGAAAGCTGTAGTGGAAGCGAATCCATCTCAACCTATGCGTGAATCAGCAGAAAGGTTTGACGTTACTATTCCAACAATATTGGACCATGTGAAGCAAATAAGCAAGGTAAAGAAGCTGGATAGATGGGTTCTGCATGAATTAAACAAACATCAGAAGAGAAATCGTCTTGAAGCTTGCCTTTTCTTTGCTGTCACGACATAAAGGTGAACCATTTCTACACTGTATTGTTACCTGTGATGAAAAATGGGTTCTTTTTGACAATTGCAAGCATTCGGTACCATGGTTGGATAAAGATGAAGTGCCAAAACACAGTCCCACAATAAATATTCATCAAAAAAGCTAATGGTGTCTGTTTGGTGGTCCAGCACTACAGCTTCATGAAACCTGGTCAATCAATTACAGCAGATGTCTACTGCAACAGGTGGACAAAATGATGAGGATGCTTGTGATTAAGCAGCTGAGACTGGTCAATAGAGACAGGCCAATCCTCTTGCAAGACCACATGTTGCACAAACAACGCTGCTCAAACTACGGCAGCTGGACTTGGAAACTGTCATCCACTGTATTCACCAGACCTTGCACCAACTGACTACCGCTTCTTCCAGGCTTTGACCACTTCTTGCAAGGACAAATATTCAATTCTCAACAAGCTGTGGAAAGCACCCTTCGCGATTTCATCGCCATTGATTCTCCGGGCTTCTTCCCTGCTGGCATAAACAAGCCACCGTTAAGGTGGCAAAACTGTGTCGATAGTTTAGATGAGTATTTTGATTAATTGTACTGCTTCCTATTTGAGATATAATAAACTACACATTTGATGAGAAATCAGACATTTCATATTTAATGACCTAATATTTTTGTGTTTTCATGTTCATTCATTTCAAAAATCCTTTTTAATTTCTCTCGATTCCTTCTTTGGTTTACTTAGAAGTGTATTATTTAATTTCCAAATATTTGGGCACTTTCCCAGATATCTTTATGTTATCGAATTTTATTTCCACAGAGGTCAGAGAATATATTTTGCATGTCTTGAATCCTTTTACATTTATTGGGGCTTGTTTTACAGCCTGGGGTCTGGTCAATATCAGAAAGTGCTCTGGGTCCGCTTGAAAACAACATACATTCTGCTCTCATTAGGTGCAATGGCAGGTTGGTTAATAATGTTGTTCCAGTCTCCTATATACTTATATTTACTGACTTTCCAGCTATGTCCTTTATAGGTAATTACAAAAAGGATATTGAAATGTCTCATTATAATTGTGGGTGTGTCTATTCTAGGTGTGGCATTTCTGGGTCATATGGCAAGTGCATGTTTAACTTTGTAAGAACCTGTCAAATCATTTTCCAGAGTGGCTGTACTATTTTGCATTGCCACCAACAATGCATTAAAGTTCTAGGTTTCCTTGCTAGCATTTGGCCATTCTAACAGGTGTGTAGTAGTATCTCACTATGGTTTGAATGTGTATTTCTCCAAGGGCAAATCATACTGAGCATCTTTCCATGTGCTTATTTGCTATCTGTCTATGTGCTGTCATAAAATGTCTCTTCATACCTCTTGCCCATTTTCTAATTGGATCATTTGTTTGTTTTACTGTTGAGGTTTTTTGTTTGTTTTTTTTATTTTTTATTTTTTTGAGATAGTCTCACTCTGTCACCCTGGCCAGAGTGCAGTGGCGTGATCATAGTTCACTGTAACTTCGAATTCCTGGGCTCAAGCGATCCTCCTGCCTCAGCCTCTTGAGTAGCCGGGACTATAGGTGCATACCACCACCATGCCCGGCTAATTTATCTCTTTTTAGTAGAGACGGAGTCTCACTCTTGCTCAAGCTGGTCTTGGACTCCTGACCTCAAGTGACTCTCCTGCCTCATCCTCCCTGAGTGCTAGGATTACAGGCATGAGTCACTGCGCCCTGGCCTACTGTTGAGTTTTAAGAGTTCCTTAGATATTCTAGATGCTAGTCCTTTGTTGAATATGTAATTTGCAAATATTTTCTCCCCCTCTGTAGCTTGTGTCTTCATCGTTTTAACGAAGTCTTTTGACGGGCAAATGTTTTTGATTTTGATGAAGTCCAGTTCATCAGTTTTTCTTTTTGTGGATTATGCTTTTGATCTTAAGTTTAAGAACTCTTCACCTAGCCCTAGGTTGTGAAGATTTTTTTTCCTAGGTTTTGTTCTAAAAATTTTACAGTTTTTTAAAATTTAAATCCATGTTCCATTTTGAGTTAAGTTTTGTACAAGGTATGAGACTTAGCATGAGGTTTATTTTTTGCCTCTACTATTGATTTATATGTTAGTCTCTGCCAGTACCACATTTCTTGATTCCTATACCTTCATGGGAAGTCTTAAAATCAAGGCGTGTAATTCCTCCAACTTTGTTCTTCCTTTTCAAAATTGTTTATATATTCTAGTTCCTTTGTCCTTTCATATAAATTCTAGAAGCAACTTCTCTATATATACAAAAAATTTCCTCTTTGAATTTGATATTACATTAAGTCACTTTGGGGTGTATTGACTTCTTTACTCTGTTGTCTTCCAATTTGTGAACATGATATGTCTTTCCATTCATTTAGGCCTTTTAAAATTTCTTTTCAACAGCATTTTGTAGTTTTCAGTAAATAGATAGTATATATGTTTTATCAGATTTAGACCTGAATACTGAATTTTTCTTGGGGCTATTATAAATGGTATTGCGTTTTCAAAGACATTTTCACCGGGTATAAAATTATATGTTCACCATTTGTATGTGTGTGTATGTATTTTAATTATCTTTTTAAAATTTTAAATAATAAAAAATCTTACATTTCTGGTGCTTTTTATTCTCTTGTGTAGATCCATATTGCCATCTGGTATCTTTTCCTTATGCCTGAAGGACTGCCTTTACATGTCTGGAAAAGTTTTTATTTTGTCTTCATTTTGAAAGATATTTTTACTGGTTATAGAATTATAGGTTCACAGATTTTTTTCCCCAATGCTTTAAGAATGTTGCCTTGCTGTCTTTTTGCTTTCATTGTTTCTGAAGAGAAATTTGCTGTCATGGTCTTTGTTCCTTTGTACTTAAAATTTCTCTTTCTCCATTGGCTTTTAAGATCTTCTCTTTATCCCTGGCTTTAAGAAATTATAATGTGCTTTGTTATCATTTTCTTTTTGTTTCTTATGCTTAGAATGTGTTGAGATCCTTACATCTTTGCATTTACGATTTCATCAAATTTAGAAATTTTTCTGCCATGATTTCTTCAAGTATTTTTTCTGCTCCCACTCCCTTTCTCTTCTCCCCTTTGGGGACCTGAATTAGCTATGTATTCGCTTGCTTGAAATTGTATTACAGCTCACAGATGCCATTTTCATCTTCGTAAAATTCTTTTTTCTCTCTGTGCTTCACTGTGAATCGTTTCTATTGCTATGCTTCCAAACGCATTGATCTTTTTTGTTTTTAGCAATTTCTAATCTATCATTCATCTAATCCAGCATACTTTTCATCTCAGACACTGTGGTTTTCATCTCTAGAATTTTGACATGGCTTCTTTTTATATTTTCCGTGTCTCTATATAACTTTTTGAACATATGAAATACAGTGTTAAAAGCAGTTTTAATGTCCTTGTCTGCAAACTCTAACATCTCTGCCAGTTCAGGGTCGGTTTTAATTGGCTGATTTTTCTCCTCATTATGCGTCATATTGTCCTGCACTGTGTACCTGGCAATCTTTAATTGGATGCTAGATATTCTTAATTTTACCTTGTTGATGGAGGGGATATTTTTGTATCCTTATAAATATTCTTGAGCTTTGTTCTGGGACCTAGTTAAGTTTCCAGAAACAGTTTGAGCCTTTCTGGTCTTTCTTTTAAGCATTGTTAGGTGGACCAGAAAAGAATTTAACTCAGGGCTAATTTTCCCTACTCCCAAGGTGAGATTGTTCTGAATAGTCTATCTAACACTTGGTGAATTAGGATATTTTTCAGTCTAGGTAATAGGAACAAATCTATTCCCAGCCCAGTGCAAACACTGGGCCCTGCTCCCTCCAACACTCTTGAATGATGCTTCCCCAGTCTCAGGTGTTTTCTTCACACGCATGTGCTGATCAGTACTCAGTGGAGTGCTCCAGGAGGGTCCTCCCCAGAGCTCTCTCTCCATGTAGTTCTCTCCTCTACAGTGTTCTGTCCTGTGAAGTCCACCTGACTTATTCTCCTCAAACTTTCAGCTCCGTCTCAATTCACGGTGTCCACCGGCTCCACCTGGTTCTCCCTCCCGCACTGTGAAATGCTCCAGGCTGTCAGCTGGAGCACCTGTGGGCTCACCTCATTAGGTTCCTGTCTCTCAGCGATCACTGTTCATTGCCTGAATCTCAGTGTCTTGAAAACTGTTGTTTCTTTTATTTTGTTTGTTTGTTTGGTTGGTTGAAGTGGGAGGGTAAATCCAGACCCTGTTACTCCATCCTGGCTGGAAGTAGAAGTCTGGCATGTGGGTTTTCTCGCTACCATAAAATAGCAGGCTAGACCTCTCTTTGTCTTTCCAGGAGTGAATAGAAACATCTCAAATTTCCATTAGTCTCTGGCCCTGAGACCTGTTCCTACAAGTCTGTGTCTACCTGTGGGCCACAGGAGCGTAGTTCTTTGTGAATAACATCACATCCCTCAAGTCTCAGATACCCAAGATCTAAAGATCCCTCATCGATGTTGTAATAGTTTTTTGGTGAACAGGAGACATGAGCACATGAAATGTACTTTTCAATTATAAGAATATTCCACTATTTTTTAAAAAAGTAGTTTATTTTTTAGAGCAGGTTTAGGTTCACAGCAAAGCTGAGCAGAAGGTACAGAGATATCCCATATGCTCCCTTTCTCCCCCAACCCCCCCGGATAGCCTCCCAGGTGATCAACGTCCCGCACCAGAGTGGTACATTTGTTACCATTGATGAACCTACACTGGACACATCATTATCAGCCAAGGTCTGTAGTTTACAGTAGGGTTCACTCTTGATGTGCATTCTATGGGTTTGGGCAAATGTGTAATGACGTATCCACCATTATAGAGCCGTGCACAGTAGTTCCACTGCCCTAAAAACCCTCTGTGCTCGGCCCATTCATCCCCCCTTCTGCCCCAGCCCCTGGAAACCACTGATATTTTTACCATCTCCATAGTTTTGCCTTTTCTAGAATGTCATATAGTTGAAATCATACAGTATGTAGCCTTTACAGATTGGCTTCCTTCACATAGTGGTATGCGTTTAAGTTTCCTCCATGTCTTTTGATGGCTTGAGATCTCAATTCTTTTTAACACTGAATAACATTCCACTGTCTGGATGTACCGTGGTTCATTTGTGCATTCACCTTCTGCACCTACTAGAGGACATCTCAGTTGCTTCCGAGTTTTGGCAATTATGAATAAAGCTGCTATAAACATCCATGTGTAGGCTTTTGTGTTGATGTAAGTTTTCAACTGCTTTGGGTAGATACCAAGGAGCATGATTACTGGATTTTAAGAGCATGTTTAGTTTTGAGAGGAAACTGCCAAACCGCCTTCCAATGTGGCTGCACCGTTTTGCATTCTTCCCAGAAGTTCATGAGAATTCCTTTTGCTCACATCCTCACCAGCATGTGGTATTGTCAGTGTTCCAGATTTGGGCCTTTCTAATATTAATAGATGCATAGTGGTATCTCATTGTTTGAATTTGCATTTCCCTGATGACATATGATGTGGAACGTCTTTTCATATGATCATTTGGTGAGATGTCTGTTAAGCTCTTTGGCCCATTTTTTAATGGGTCATTCGTTTTCTTACTGTTGAGCTCTAAGAGTTCTCTGTCTATTTTGGATAACAGTCCTTTATGAGATATGTCTTTTGCAAATATTTCTCTGTCTGTGGCTTGTCTATTCATTCTCTTGACATTCCACTTTTTAGAAATATGAAAATATGAAAAATATCCTAAGGAAATGCAGAATTAATAGCCAATATATTTGGAGTATCCACTCTATGCCAGGCCCTGGCTCAGGGCTCTGCAGGCCTTATCTCATTTAATCCTTCCAAGGAGACTGAGGTGGGCACTATTATGATGCCCATTTTAAGGATGCGTAACTGATGTTCAGAGGGGTTGGTCTCACGCCCAAGCTCCCCCAGTTGGGTAGTGGCAGAGCTGGGACTGGAGCTTGGGACGAAAGGGTTCCCCCAAGTCCAGGCGTGCAGGCGCTGGGCGGGGTAGCCCCTGCATCAGTGTGCACACAGGCACAGAGCTGAAGCCCCAGAGCAGAAGTAGGTATCCCCGCAGCAAGCCTGACCTCTTCCCTCTTGCCACACCTGCCTCTCCTGCAAACCCATGTTGGGCTAGATGAACAGATTGACTGCCGCCTCACCACCTCTCGCCTTCCTCTGCTCAAGTTCATGTCTTGGCGTTGCCTGCTCCTGGAATCGGGAGAATGCAAAAAAGCCATGATTTAATGTTGAAAATGACATATGTTAAGTGATTATCTTTTTCCTTTAGATGAAATTGTAGTTCTCAGAAGTGTAGTGTTTTCTTTTCTTCACTTCAAA
>RJWJ010045034.1:0-11926 GCA_004363605.1 Indri indri
GTACATCTTAATGTTTCAAGGAGGGGGAGAGCCTCAAGAGCCAGCCCAGGGCTCTGGCATGGGAGATGGACCCCAAGAACGAGATGTTGCCCCCTGCCTCCCCCTGTGCTGGGAGAGTCCCTGACCCTCTTGGCCCATCCCCATCATTCATCCTGAGGCACAGACAGGCTGCCTGCCAGGACAGCAGATCCCACTCAGCTCCAGCCTCAACATTCCTCTCCTCCCGGGGGGTCAGGGTCAAGTGTAGGGTATTTTCCCAAGCCCTAGGGAACTGGCGGCGCCTCCTGATATCTACAGCTACTACCCGGCTAGGACAGCAGCTACCAGGGCAGACAGGCTGGAGGGGAGAGCAGTCAGCTGGCCCTCAAAGCAGGGCTGCAAGGAGAAGGGGTCCAGGGAAGAGGGGCCTGAAATACATCACCCACTTCAGCCCCAAGAAGTGGAGTACAAAGCCGGTGATGGGAGCTTGCATGGCAGGAGGCTCAAGAAGGCTGACAGGTTCCTGTCTTAACCCAGCTGGACCTCATTTAGCTAACTCTCGGGTCTGGCCTCTCTGGAGACCCCCCCATGGGCCTGTCTGCAGCTCCTGGAGCAGAAGCCAAAGGCAGCCACCAGCTTGGAGACAGCCGCTGAACCAAGAGTCCCCTTAGCTGGAGGCAGGCAGTGCAGGCATTGCAGACCCCGCTGCAGCCCTGCAGGTCAGGCTTGGGGGAAGGTTCCAAAGGTAAAGAAGGAGGCAGAGGCAATTGCCTCTGGGCCAGATCAGTAGCAGCCATGGAGAGGGAAGTCGCTTGGGGTCTGAACGGTGGTTTCACCAGCCAAGACTAGCCTACAGCAAAATTATGCAACAGGAGCCTCCTTTCTTCCCACCTCTGCCCCTCGTTGGACATACTGCTCCGTGAGCATCGGGCACCTGCCATCCTGCCAGCCCTTCCCAGAGGAAGGCAGGTATAGAAGAACAGGGGAGCCGATGTCAGAAGACCTGAATCCAAGTCTAGCTGCTCCCCATTCTAGCTGTGTGATCTTGGGCAAAGATCTGAACCTCTCTGAGACTCTGCTCCCCGTTCTGGGATGGATAAGAGCTACTTCGTAGGACTGTAGAAATGATTGAATGATCAAATGAAGGTAACGATCTCAGCTGTTATTTAGTTTGCCACGGATACTCCTGATGGGACAAGGGAGAGAGGAAGACAGAAATGAGGAAGTACTCGGGACCTTTGAATTTTCAAAACAGGGTGCCTGATGAGTAGGGGAGCTTCCAAGAATCTCAAACCCCATTTCCAAGTTAGAGGCTGGCCTGGATGGTGAGTGGTGAGAGCCTGAGACAGGGAAACTTATTCTCTATTAGAAAGAAAACGAAGAACGGAAGGCAGATCTCACACCACACATCCGCCAAGAGCCTGGGCAGACAGTGTCTCCTCCACAGGAGGGGCTGGTGCTCCTGCGCTCCACTGCCCTCTGGCAGCCACTAAGCTCCTGTTTTCCTCATTAAGCATGGCTGTAACCTGGCCCCCTTCACACTGCTGATAAGGGCCAGAAACAGTTCACAGTCCCCAGACAGCATCAGCTGCTTTCAACATCACCTCCTGACTGAATCAACAAGGTGGGGCTGCACTAATGGGCTGCAGGGGGTCACAGCACAGACTACCAACTCTTGGGAGTAGAATCCAGGATTCAGGGTACCTCACCATGTGCCCAGTGATGTTAAACATCTTGGACATCATAAAATAGTAAAAGCTAATATTTGTTGAACGCATGTGATTTGCCAGGCTTTGGTGCTAAGTACTTATGCATATTATCTCATTTAATCCCCCAAACAACCCTATGATGTTGACAGCATATTATTCCTATTTTACAGATGGAGAAACTGCTACTGAAAGCAGGAGTCGACTCTGCTGGGGTTATCTTTGTACAACTAAGCTCCTGTATCCCAGGTGTTTGGCAGTAAGTAGGTGCTCAATAAATACATGTTTTAATTTTTCATTTTGAAATAACTGTAGACTTGGAGAAGTTGCAAAACCAGTACCGAGCATTCATATATATATCCTTTACCCAGCCTCCCCTAATATTAATAGCTTACATAACCAAATTAACATGGGTAAATTAACAGTATATGACTGTCAACTAAATGACAGACACTTTTCAGATTTCCTCAGTTTTTCCCCTAATGTCCTTTTTCTGTTCCAGGATCCTTCATAGCATTTATTATAGTTGGGTCTCTTTAGTCTCTTCTAATCTGTGACAGCTCTTTAGTCTGTCCTTGTGTTTCACGACCTTGACTCTTTTGATAAGTACTCCTCAGTTATTTTGTAGTCTGTCTTTCAACTTGGGTATGTCTGCTGTTTTCTCATGACTGGATTAAAGCTACGTATTTTGGGGAAGAATATCACTGAAGTAATGATATGTGCTTCTTGGGGCATTATCTCAGGGGGTACATGATGCTGACATGTCTTATTATGGTGATGTTAACCCTGATCACTTGGTTAAGCCTGTGTCTTCCATATTTCTCCACTCTAATCCTTCCCTCTTTAATTAATAAATATCTTGAGGGAGATATTTTGGGACTACTTAAATATCCTGATTCTCCTCAAACTTTCTCCCACTGATTTTAGCATCCATCACTGGTGGATCTTGCCTACGACAAATATTACTGCTGTGTTTGCCTAATGGTGAATTCATGTTTCTCTCTTTCTTCTACATTAATTGAAATTCTTCTGTAAAGAATAGATGTTCCTTCATCCCCATTTATTTTTATTTAATTATTTATTTCAGTAAGGACTCATGGGTATTTATTTTATCCCATGGGTTATAATCCACTACTATCATTATTTTATGTTCTTGCTTAAATCGTTCCAGTGATTGGGAGCTCCTACTCATTGGCTGTTGTGTCCTTTCCATGTGCCCATCCTTCTCTAAGCACTTCTTTATTCTCTGATACAGATGTTCCAGACTCACCTTGAATGAATGAATGGTAGAAAGAAAGTAGGCCATACATACGAACTCAGCCTTCCTGTAATTCCCCAACTAGGAAGCTGTCTCTTCATTCAATGCTCAGCTGGGAGGAGGAACAGGAGACGTTCAGATGAATCATAGAATTACTTACCTCCACTGTTCTGTGAGCACAAGGAAGGCTGGAGAAACTTTTAACCTGAAGACAAAGGAAACTGTATCCGTGGAAACGTAGTCTGGAGAATCAGCTTGCCCTGAACATTGGACTCAGGGAGTTTCCACATCTACCAAGCAATGCGAGGTAGTGCTTGAGTGCATGTGCTGGAGACAGTTGCCTGGGTCTGAATTCTCACAGCTACCTACCATGTAACCTTCCCGTGCCTCGGTTTCCCCACCAGTAAAATGCAGGTGATAATGACAGTACTTGCCATGAGATCGTGGAATGCCTGAGTTTAAAAATGTATAATTGCTTAGAACAGTCCACGGTACAGGTAAACATTCAATAACCATTAGCCAGGAGTCTGGCATTTCCAGCAAGGAGCTCGTCCTGCTAAATTCATTCAGCAATTGTTTACTGAGCATCAACATTGTAGCAAGCACAGTTGTGCGTCCTGGCATCTCAGCAGTGAACAAAAGAAATGTCCTCACTTCTCTCTCTGACCTTACATTCTCCTGGAATAAAAATAGTCTACTGTACAAAAGACTGCACTACTTTTAAAGACAGTAGTGGATGCATGGGGACAGTTGCACTTTTGTCATCCAGCAAAACCATTCACTTTCTCCTGGAATAAGTATCCATTTTCCTCTGGGAACCACCCACTGGTATCAGGTGATCAGGCAGTAGCCAATCAAAGCATTGCATTGCCCTAGCCACAGTGGTTGGTTCCGACAAGGACACATGACCCAGTCAGCACCAGCAAGACTTTTGCTGGTAAGAACCAGGTGAGCTAAGAGGTACGGGGCAGTGAGGGATGTGGCCTGAGAATAAAGCCAGCACCACTGAAGGCAGAGCCAAGAATGGAGGGGAAAGTCCTGATGGGTTGTTCAAGCCCCTGAATCAAGAATGGGCTTGAAGTCCATCCTGTGTGGGACCTCTCAGTTACACAAGCCAATAAATGTCCTCTTATTACTTATTACTGAGAGAGTCCTGCGCTTACTTCAATCCCTCACAAAGCTGACACCTGAGCAGGAAGCAGGAGCCTGTCCCGAGCCCCTGGTCTTGTTCTAGCACTTAGTTCCCTGCTTTGCCCTCAAGTGCAAAACACACACACACCCCACCACCACCACACTCCATCCCACGTCCCACCCACCCCTGACTTGCTCCTAAGGGAACCCCGGCCCCGTCTTCCGCAGAGCTGGAGCCTTCCCTCCTGCTCACCCGGCTTCCCTCCCAACTCTTCCGTCCAAGCCTCTTCCCAGGCGAGTCTCGCTGAATTCCCGGCCCTCAGTTTTGCCTCTTGTGGCCCTGCCTCCTCCTCTCCAGAGGACTGAGGGGCCGAAGCCCAGTCTCCGACGGCCAGGAGGACAATGCTACCCTCAACCTCAGAGTCACACTGAGGCCCGCACCCTAGAGGGTCCCCCTTTCATCACCTAATCTCCTGTCTCTAGTGTCTTCCTGCAGATCCAGGCCTGAACAACTTCAGCGCGGACTCCAGCATGTTTTAGTTCTCCCCCATCCCTGTCCTGTTAGAAAGCCGTGTCCTGCGGGCAGACCAGGAGAAACTAAACTCTCACTTCCTTTGGGAAGATTTCCATCTCCCTTCTCCAAAATTCTAGGGCATTTACTGTCTAAGCCACTTAATCATACGTTGACTTAGGACATTTCTTGTGCTGTTCTCTAACTCCTCTCAAGCTAACTTTCACTCATTGTAAGACTTGCTTCTTTGGACTGTAAACCTGGCACAGTGCTTGGTAAGTGCGGAATGAAGATATGAGTGGTTGGATAAATGGATTATTCAATGAATGGTGAAATGAGTGAGTGAATGAACAGGTAAATGAATAGACTAATGAGGAGAGGCAGTACTAGGCCTGGGGTGGAGGGGCAGAAGGGACAAAAAGCTCTGGAGTGGGTGGGGCCTGAGCCCAGGGTGGGTAGGATGGAGCAGCTACCGCAGGAAGGAAACGGATGCCACCAGCTCTCTCAGCCTTGTGTTTTCATAAAAAATCGAGGCTTGGGCTCTTTTATAGAGCCCCATTTATTAGCTTTTAAAAGCCTTTTTTTTTTTTTTTTTTAAAACACAAGCGTCATTTTCAAGGACATTGTGCGTCTTGCTTTCACGTGGCCAGTCTTGGCTGCTAGGGGCTCTGTTTTGGTATCCACTTCCCAGATCCAGGAAGGACAAATTGGCTGTGTCGCCAGCACACCAGGTGCAGCCTCTGGGGAAGGACCTGGGAGGTCCAGGGGACTTGGGGTGCTTCCCAAAGCCCTTTAGCAAAGTCTCAAGTCCTCTGCAGGTCAAAGCCAGAGGGCCTCTGTCTTCCCCCAAAGATGACTCCCCTTCTTACTCCACCGCCCACTCTCCATCCCTGGTTTCCACATAGGCATGGCTGGGAGTCCTGTGGGGCCCCAGGCAACCCAAGACAGCTATGGAGTCATCACTCCATGGATTTGCAGCTACAGATGAAAAGCCATGGTTTGTTTTGAATGGATCATGGCTCTGGCGAGAAAACCTTGGGATGTAAATCCGCCATGAGTGCGGATGCAGATGGGAAGCAGATGTGGGGATGTTGAAAGTCCCTGCTCCAGTGCCTAATGGCCACCTTGGAGAACTCACCCATGCCGTCTGCTGCAGAAGGCTGATGGGCAAGGCTGCACCCAGACACCATGGGAGACCCAGCTAAGAGCCCAGTCTGCTCAGCTGTCGCCCTCTCCCTCTCACCCTCCCTCTAGGCGGCAAAGCACTCCTTTTCTTGCATTCTTAGAGGATATGTCTGATCTCCCTGCCGGCCTCTCTCTCTCTTTCACTTTGTCTTTATTTCATGGCCTGCCGTACTCTGTCTCTCTCTCAGACATTCTCTGACTCCATGTCTGTCCTCAGTCTCTGCCTCTCTCTCCCTCCCTCTTTCTGGCTGCTGCCCAAGGCCAGTGCCCCTACCCTCCATGCTTGGATAAGTCTGCCAATCAGCTTGACCCCCTGGGGTGAGGAACAGGAAGAACAGGCCAAGGGCAGACAGCAGCCCCAGTTCCATGAAGGCAATTTCAAGCCAGAGAGGCCTGGGCAGGCCGAAGCCAAGAATTTCTCACTTACCCATAGGGCTTGATATTTAGTCTGAGTTGGGGAGGGCAGGTGGCAACCAGCCTGGAGCTCCAAAGCCTGCAAGAGCAGCTCTGCCCCAGTCCCTACACAGCTTTATGTCCCACTTAATGTGACATCTCTGTCTCCCTCCTGGGCTGGGCGCAGCCCTCTCAAGTACCAGGGAGAGGCAGCACAGCTGGCTCTGGACCCTCCACGCATCGAGCACCTTTCGCATGCGTGCCTGACACTATGCTGGGCGTGGGTGGGAGCGCTGAACACACCAGGCAGGTGCTGAGACCTGGACTAATGTTCAAGGAAGACCTGGGAGAGCGTCTTGCAGCTGAGGGGCCTTGCAGACCTTGGGCAGGTCACAGCAGCTGTCTCTGTACCATGGTCACTACTTCCCCCAAGGACACAGACCCAGGTGTAGGGCAGACAGGACAGAATAGAGCCTGTTTTGTATCCTCCTCCAAAGAGCTGGGGGCAGCCCTTCCCTTTCAACCCCAGACAGCCGGGCCCCAGACAGCCTCTAAAGGCAAATGTGCTTTTTCTCTGGCTTGTATACAATCTAAATACTTTATCCATTTGATATGGGCCCCATATCCAGTTGTCCTATTTTTCTTTATGGGTCTGTCCACAGCCCTCTGAGCTCTCAGGCTCAGGACCATTTGTGGCACATTCCAAAGGCAACTAGAGATCTCACAAATTGATTTTAAACTTGTACACAGGCTGTGAATACTAAACAACTTTTGGGAGGAACTTGAGAGACACACTGAAAACCATCTAAAAATAGAATGCTGCCATTCCCAAGAGACTGGAACCTTTTAGAGGGCGATTTCACAAATGCTTGTGCAGATATGAATGAGGATGCTGTCGGAATGCAGCTGCGGCCCATCTCCCTGGCACTCGCCAAGTTTCTGCTTGGGGCTGTCTTCTCTTCCCAGCAGGCTTTCATTCCCTGTCCACGGGCACCTTGCAGTCCCCAGCACTGGGCTGGCAGTGAGGGGGCATCACTGCAGCACCACATCATAAGGTGTGGCCCCCCAAGGCTTGGCATGTAGTGTGATGGCTAATCTCTTAGTTCTGGAATTCTCCATGCATTGAGCACCTTTTACATGCATGCCTGACACTATACTATGCTAGGCGGTGGGTGTGAGTGCTGAACACACCAGGCAGGGTGCCTCCACTCATGAAGGAAACAGACAGGTGCTGAGACCTGGACTAATGTTCAGGAAGACCTAGGAGAGCGCCTTGCAGCTGAGGGACCTTGCAGACCTTGGGCAGGTCACAGCAGCTGTCTCTGAGCTTCAGTTTCTTCACTCATAAAATGGAGGTGATAACAGGGCTACCTTGTCAATGAGATAATCAATACATGATAACTAGTAATCATAATAAACCACCAAAGAGACCACATAGCCAAAGCAGCTAGCAGCAGTCAGGGCATGGAGATAACAGATGCTGTCAACGCTCTGCCACATGCCCTCAGATCCCGTATCATTTCAGGACACATGGTCACTCCTAACAGCCAGCACCTGCATCTCTTTGTCAGGGTGCTGACTGCAGGTTGCTGGAACTTGCTTTGGTCACTTGCATGGAGGGTAGGCCAGTGCCTGGGAGGTTACTTCCCTGAGCCCCCACAGGCAGCCCCTGAGCAGTGACTTTGGGTGTGGGGGTATAAATACCTCCTCCATCTCCAGAGCTCCCTACAGACTGATCCGCTTACCCTCCATAGCCTTTTGCTTGACACCGTATCCTTGCTTGGCCTCCTTCTTTTCCCAGTCCCCTTCCCCCACTCCTGGGAAGATTCCTAAGAAATCACCACTTTCACACAAATCCTTGTTGCTGGGTCTGCTTTGGGGGAACACATCTGAAGATACTGGGAAATGCCAAGTAAACATTAGGAGGTGTCTCCTAAGCTGTGTGACCCTGTCTTCCTGCAGAGCCACCCTCTGGCCAAGGCAAGTTGTCTCAAATTTCTAAGCAATCAGTCACAACACAATAGCCTTCTGAGGAAATCTGTGCTCCTTGTATTTGAACATGGCAAAGGTCAGCACCATGGGATGGCCCCTAGCATGTAGTTCTTAACTCTCAATTCAGGAAACCAACCTGCTGGCTTTGGGACTCTGTGTCCTCCCTCAGGAACCTGCACAGGATGCTAAGAAATGGCATAAAGTTCATGCTTAATGACTGCCATCTTTCTGTATTCCTGGGAACCCCAATGGTCATCCTGAAGCTCATCCTGTAGTGCCCCCTCTTCCCATATCCCACCAGAAGGGGCACGGTAGACCTATATGGGACAGAGATGCATAAGCAGCTGGCAGGCCCAGATCCAGATGCTGGTCTGGATTATTCTTCTGGACTTTACAATATTTGTAATATTTGCCAGCTTTTTAAGTTTTATGATTTGTTTTCTTATTCCAAATAAATATTCTCCTTCATATCTAATTTTGTATTCTTTATTTCTTAAAGGGGATCCCCAAATTAATGTAAGCTTCGGGCAACAGGAAACATCAATATGCTTTCTGCAATGGCCGGGAAGACTTTTTCACAGACTAGCTGCTGGCTCCATACATTTCAACCCTTGTTTCTCCTATCCTCACACTTCTGGTCCCGGATGTGACAGCTGCCAGTTGTGCACCTGTCACTATGTCAGGTGAATCCGCACAGTACGAGGTAGAAATATTCCTGCAAGCCATTTATAATCAGGATGGCTAGCAATAAATATATTACATGACATAAATATATTACACATAACCTAAATGTTTTCCCAACATAACCAAATAAATATATTAACAGAAGATCCAACTGAATATACTCCCAACTCAAATTCCCTTACTCATACCCCCAGAGGCCACAGCCATCCCATCCCTGCCTGACATGAAGGGAGGAGGTGTGATACAGAGATCAGGAGACCTATTACAGTTAACATGCTTTTTTTTTTTTTTTTTTTTAAAGAGATGGGGTCTGGTTATGTTGCCCAGGCTGCAGTGCAGTGGCTATTCACAGGTGCAATCATAGTACACTACAGCCTCGAACTCCTCCTGGCCTCAAGCAATCCTTCCACCTCAGCCTCTCAAGTAGCCGGGACTACAGGCTCGTGCCACTGTATCCAGATACAGCTGAACAATTTTTAATGTGAGCAAATACTACATGACTTTGGAAAAAATATATGACCTTAGAAGGCGCTCATGCAAGTAAGGCACCCTAAGTGAAGTCTCATTAGCTTCTCAGGAAATTGACCTCTGGCAGCTGAACTTGCTGTGAGGCTTGGGCACATAATATCTTAAGGCCTGTGGGTTTTAGCCACATCCCATGTGTGTGTAAGGAAGGAGAGTGGCTCAGTATTGTTCTGGACATTCCTTTCCCTTGGTGCCCCTCAACGTCGAATCCATGCCAGGAAGACCCTGCCACGGCACCACCAGGCAAGGCTGACGAGGGACAGCCAATGGGGATCACAGCCATGGCTGATGGTGAGTTGGCCCCTGAGGTTGGACTTAACGGCAGGAATAGCAATTGCTCCTCCTCTTTTCCATTTTCTTGTTTTAGTTTAACCCCTTAATTTTTAAACCAAAGTTTCCTCTGAAAAAATTCCAGGTTTGTCTTTGATGAACGAAAGGGCAAAGGGATTTAGCTACAACTGGGCCAGGCAAGACCAGCGCCCAGTGTGAGCCAGTGAAGCGGGAGGGGCAATGTGAGCATTTATATTTTTCACATCTATTATCTCATTTGAGCTTCACGCCCCCTCTGTGGGGTATGCTGCTGTATATGTTAGAATCAGTATTTCCCAGTTAAAGAGAGACTAAGCAATTTATGCAAGAATACACTAGGAAGTGGCAAGGTCAAGATTTGAACCCAGACCTTTCATTCAAATCCACAACATAACCAAAGACAGCTGTGGACAATGGCTTGCCGTTGTTCATAATAATTATGAAAACTAACCCTTTTTTAGGCGTAGTACGTGTCAGACACAGTGTTAGCATTTCACACAAATTCTCTTATTTAATCCTCACATCCCATGATAGGAGCTGGGTTTGAAGGATGGACGGGAGGTTGGACAAGATGGGCCACATTCCTCGCAGACTGCACGACACAAGGAATAAAGGCAGCCATGAGCTGAGCTGATTCAGACCATGTTCACTGAAAGCTGGCCATGCTTCAGAGTTGCTATCCCTGGGCCTTTGGCCCACTCAGGTAAGCCTCCCAGAACCTCCTGCCGGCACACTTTTCTCTCTTAGTGGAAAGGGCCTGCTCCACATAAAGTGGGCTCTGGCTCAGCCCTGGAAGCTACAGCTGCAAGAGGCCTGCAGCCTGTCACTACCCATATAGTTCCTTCTCTGCAAGACAGAGGCCCGTCAGGGTGAGCTGATGTCAACTGAGGCTCTCAAATTTCTAGCCAAGTGATGGGCTTGGCTCCCAGCCCTCAGCTTTGAAGTTTAATGGGGCTCTTGGTAGCCTACAGGCCTGGCTTGCTCTTGCCCTTTAGCTCCTCTTCCACTCCCCATCAGGGGCCTGGAGCCTGGCCAACTCCCTGAGGCACCTCCCCCAGCTTATTTGGGTTGGGAGATGGAGGGGCACCTCCTGCCCTGGAGGGGGAGATGGAAAGCACAACTTCGGCCCTGAATGGGCAGCAGAAACCTCAGCAGGCACATGGAGTGGTAGGACTGGATGGAGAAATGCCTGCCAGACTGGCTCCCTATGGTTCCAGAAGTCAGAGACCCACACAATGTCTTCCTGATTCGGAGGATTAACAGAACACTAGCAACTCTCTTACCAGGGTTTTCTGAATTTGACTTGATTGCCCCCAAACTCCACCTCCTGTGATACTGTATGAGAAAGGTGTTGGGGCGAATTTGACGCCTAGACTCTTCCATTGGACATGTAATCTTGGGCAAATTACTTCTCTATGCCTCAGTTTCCTCACCTGTAAAATGGGAATAACTGTCTTGAGCATATTTATAGATTGATGTGAACATTAAATGAGTTAACACAGGCAAACTGTTTAGAACAGGGTACGGAGTAAGCCCACATTAGATGTTAGCTATTATTATTATTACAAGAGGTCTTAGGCTTTCCGGTATTTTCCCTTGGGGTATTTTCTGTCACTTAAAATGGATTGAGATTTCGGGGCAAGTGCTAGTGAAACTTCTAAATTTCTCCTACAGAGACTGTGGAGGGTGCTGTGACTAACTGCTATCACCGGCTTGTTGCTTCTCTCCTGGCCACCTCAGGTCCAGGCTAGTTTCACTGCTCTGACTCACTGTGTCTGTTTCTGCTTATACACAGCTGCTAGCTGGAGAAGCGGCATTTAATACCTCATTAGCACCTCCAATTGCTCGTTATGGGAACTAATCACTTCAGCTTGCTTCCTCTGGAGTTGACTCAGTTGCCTTTGAAAAGCAGGCCATGTCATGGCCCAGAGACCTCCTCAGCTTGTCCCAATTCTCTCCCCTGGGTTGCTACCTTTACCCAGGAAGCGAAACAACTCACTTAGATTTTAGTGATCTACATGTACTTCTTTTTTTTTTGAGACAGGGTCTCACTTTGTCATCCAGGCTGGAATGAGGTGGCTATTCACAGGCATAATCATACTTCACTGCAGCCTTGAACCCCTGGCTTCAAGCGATTCTCCTGCCTCAGCCTCCTGAGTAGCTGATGCTACAGGTGTGCATCACAGTGCCTGGCTCATACTTTTAAAAACAGGTCGGGTCCTTACTCCTTATGCAGGACCTGAAAACAAACCT
>RJWJ010045035.1:0-11931 GCA_004363605.1 Indri indri
GATTGTTCTCTGCAGAAGACTCTCTTACCACTGGGCCCTTGCACATGCCATTCCCACTGCTGCCTCCCCCTCCACCCAGTCTTTACCCAGCTACCACATTGCATTCCTGAAGTCTCAGTTTACATGCAACTTCCTCTGGAAGGCCTTCCTTGCACCTGTTCACTAATTTGGCTTCCCGTGCTACACGTTCCCATAGTGCCCTGAACGTCCACTTCTGTGACAATTTCACCTGTATTTCAGTGTATTCCTGTCTGTTGGCCCTGCAGACCATCATCTCTGAGTGGTCACTGCACAGTACCAGGCATGTGATAGGTGCTTGGTCAACATTTGCCAAGGGGATGAATGAAGCTTTTCAAGTGAGAAGGTGCTGTGTTATTTTGTACCCCCACAACCTAGCATAGTATGTGGCACGCAGTAAATGTTGGTTGAACTGAGGTCAACAGAGAGTCAGCGGGCCAAGACTTTAGGGGATGTGACTGAGATACGCAGGGTATTAGGTCTCATCCCCTCGTCCTCTTCACCCCATTCCAGTGAGGCCCAGGTCTGAGTCCTGAGGCCAACTGGGGAAGAGTGGTAGTGGTAGTCATCAGGTAGATCATACATCGGTTGGCATTTGAAAAGAAAAAAAAAAAACCAAGAATATGCAGATTCATTAATGACAAATATTGCCATATTTTTGAAATGGAAAAGCGAACTCAAAATGCCGGAAAGGCAATTATAGTGGCAACCTTTGCATTCTGTTTGCAGCCTTAGGCTTCTTAAGAGATTCCCGTATGAGTTGTGGTTATAGTTTTCATGTGTGCATCTCATTTTTGACCTAGGAGTGAGAAGAATAATTTTGAAGTGATGAAAATAAATACTCAACTGACTATTAAGTATAGAAATGGGTCTTTGGGCTACAGATATCAGCCCCACCATCTGAAATGTAAATATCTCTTGAAATTCCCATTTAACAGCAGATTTCACCTGCAAGTAGACTGTTATATCTTCCTGAAAAATATATACACCCTAGTGAGGGAATAAACACATCATTACACTTTCATGACAGATAAGCTCGGCTCTGTTCGGGTGTAAACTCATTTTTCTTGGGTTGACCTTTAAATAGTATTGTGCTATTGTATGGGATTTAAATCAATAATTTTGTCAAAGCAAAATATACTGCAGGTTTTTTTTTTTTTTTCCTTATCATTTAAACAGTTCTGTAAACTCTCAAGGAGTAATGGATTTCAACATGTTCTTCCCAGGAAAGGAAGAAGGGGAGAAGGGGTTGGTCGGGGTGTGTGTTGACGGGGGAAGCATCGTATAAAAACTCACTTAGCAGCAATGAGGCGGGAGCTGGGGATAACTGCAGATCTGAGAGAATTCCGTTTTCTCTTCCAGGCAGCCGAGATGGAGGTGCCAGCGTGGGCTGTAATTAGTGGTATAATACCTTTTTTGCATGCTTGTTGTAAAGCAACAAAGTATCCCAGGTGTGAGGAGGTTAAAATGAGAAGTACCCAGTAGTTATGAAGCAGCAATAATGAGTTTCCTTCTACTTACCATGGGTTTGTGTGATATACAGCTTGCAATTAAGCATGGCTTGGTGATTCAGTGATTAATGTATATACAGCTCCTAAAGGAGGGAAGCCGCCCTCCCGTCACATCCTTCATGATGTTTACAGCTGGGTACCTATTAACAGGAAGATGGAAAGGGCCATTTACAATTCAGTAACCTTTATGACAGTGAACTCTTTAATCAGCATTTTATTTCCTTTGTAACACTTTAGTCATCTACAAATGTCAGAATAAAATAGGGCCATGAAATATTTAGGATCGGCATGTGGAAATTGACTTCCCTTGATTTAAGCTGCTGTGTCTTTTCATTTTGTTGTTTTGGGAGCTTTTACTTTTATTGAAAGACAATTTATAACTAAATGCTCCCAACAGTGACTGGCATTAGGGTAGGAAGGATTTCAGAGAGCCAAGTTCTGGTTCTATAAAATGTGTTGATGCTTGCTATATTGGGTAATAAGTTATTCAAATAAAAACATTAGCAAAGGTTTGCATTTCAGAGCAGTGTTAGTAGAGGTACAGCAGACTCTGCGGAGTTTATGACAGAATACTCCGACATATTTTAGAAAGGTAATTAAGTATGAAGTACATCCATAATAATTTAAGTCAGTTATAGTATATACCTGAAATATGCATTATTGTCTCACATTATTTTCTTAGTGGGATTCTGGGACTTTTTCAATTCAGCAATAACTACCTTTCTCTTTCAGCTTTTTTGTGTTGTTGCAAATATATATGATATGTATTAGCAAAATTGCCATGTTTATGTGTTAAAAAAGACTCTTAAATAGTGATCCATATTATTATATTAAATGATTGCATTATTATTTCTTACTCATATCTTTTAAGTAAATCCATTTTAAGCCAATGAACCCAAAATGTGTTTTAAAAATTAATCTTGGACAATGGTGTGGTTTAAGAACCTGTCATGGTGCAGTACTATTCTGTGTCCTCCCTCCCCGCATATTCCTCAATTGTTCCTGGTGACCATTTGTTGACTTTGGGATTAGGCTCAGTTTAGGGAGTTAGTTCTTTTTCAGGGGTAGTGGTAGAGTCTTGCTCTCATGTTGGCCATATGGGATCACTTCTTACACTTTTCTACAAGGTATTGGGAAGGTGTTACCTTTTTTCACCTGCTGCATGGAAACCAGTAACTGGAACCAGCCTGAGGCAGCTGGGTCCCAGTCCCAGCCCTGCCGTGAACTCCATGTCATGGGCAAGTTCCTTACCATTCTGGGCTTCAGTTTTCCCCTCCGTAAATGCAACTGGTTCATTGGATTAGGTTGCCTTCAAGGGAGCAAGGAGAGGGGAAGGGAAATACACAGAGAATAAATTAGGATCTTAAATTCAAGCTGCTACAAGTAGAGGGTTTCTATCACTAAACTGCATAAATGTGAGTCCTAAAGAGAATGTCTTTACCTGGATGATAGAAGGTGAACTATCATCTGATACTTCAGGGATACTTGGGGATAGGTTGGGGAGAGTGTGATTTTCTTATGAATTTGTTGTTGTTGCTAAAGAGTTAAAGTATATAATGAAACATTTAACACAGAATAAGACACTTTTATTTTCTCTTTCCCTCGTTTTCATAAAAGGTCAAGGTCCCTAAGTGTCTTCTAGTATCATAACCTCAATCTACAAAGTTACTTGAATTGGATTGTTTATGAAGAAAGTTGAGTTATTAATTTCCAGTTCAAGTGTTTCCTCTACTAAATTCAAGGAATAAGATACTGGAGGAGGCAAACCTAAGGGTTACAGATCTTACTCTGGGCAAGGAAGGGCGATCAGGGCTTGGGATAGTTACAGGATAGGCCTTTCTCTATTTTTTAAATCTCACCTCTTTGCCTAATCTGCAGCCGTCCTTATGGGCTTCCTATTGAAATGGTTCTTTGGAACATTAAATGGGTGGAAGCAAGTTGGACCTTGTAGGGGGCTACAAGAAGGATTCCGAACCCTCGGACTGGAGAAAGGAGAAGCTAGAGTTTTCTCACTGGAAGTGAGAGAGTTACCGAGGAATACTGGGAAGGGGCCACATGAAGGCTGAAACCATGCCTAAGTGATGGCAAAGTATTGACTGTCAGGCTAGGTGGTGACACGCAGGGGACACCTGGGAAAGGAAGATGGGTGTGCAGGAGAGCAACGTTCAAAATGGCTTTGATTCTGTCCTTTGCCCCCATCTCACAAAGTGATGTCTTGCACGGCAAGGAGTGGGCGCCTGAAAAACCTTAGTGGCTTTGCTCCCAGTTTTCTGCTTTTTAATTCATTATTTAACTTCTTTACTTTTGATTTTTTAAAAATCATTTTTAAATTAAAAAAGTATTGCAAAACATAATCATAGAAAGTTTGGAAAACAAATGAAAGAGTGAAAGCAATCATCTTTAATCTTACCGTACAATCACAGATACTATTATCTGTGTATATTCTTTGTCTTTTTCCAGAGGCATAATGCTGTGTAGGTAAAATGAGAGCCAAGTGTCAATTTCGTGTCCTGCCTTTCTGGCTTTTTCATGTGTCATGAGATCATACACGTTTTGCCATGTTGCTTCATTGTCTTTATAATCATCCTTTTTTGAAGACTGCATACTGTTCCATAAAACAAACATTTCATTATTTTAAAAATAATTTTAAACATATTTTTAAACCCAACTGTGGGCTATTTAGTTTGCTTCCATAGTTTTTGCTGTAATAACAGTGTGATGTGTGTCTTCATGCATTGCATATGAATTGTCCATGTTTTTGATTATTTCCTTAGGAACAGACTCCCAGGTTTAGAATTATTCGGCTGAAGAGACCCCATTGTATTGCATTACTTGCCCATCGATGTAGCTCACGAGCTTTTAAAAGCGTTAGATGAGTTTCTCCCAAGTTCTGGGCTGTGTAGTTGCTCTAGGTGCAGATGATTTTCATAAGAAGATTGCATTCCAGTAGAGAATTTTGGATATTTTGAAGGCTCACGAGGATCGAAAGCCATGTGGATGGTACCATTCACTTAAAATTCTGTAGATTATAGAATGTAAAGAAAAGCAAACTGGATGTGAGCAGTGAGCGGGGTGGGGATTGGCATCTGCTGAGCTTCCAGAGTACGTTAGGGACTGTCAAGCATGCGGCCTCATTTCATCTTGAGATGATCCTATGAGTTGGGACTTATTAGTGCTACTTTTTTCTTTCAGGTGAAGAACTGAAACTCAGTGAGGTTAAGTGACCTACTTGATGTCATCTAGCTTCTGTGGAGTCAGAATTTGAACTCAGGTCCACTGTGCCATGCACCCTTTGTCTAAAGAAGTGTAGGTGGGCTGGGTATGGTGGCTCATGCCTGTAACCCCAGCATTTGGAAAGCCAAGGTGGGAGGATTGAGGATCACCTGAGGCCAGGAGTTTGAGGTTGCAGTGAGCTATGATCATGCCACTGGACTCCAGCCTGGGCAACAGAGCAATACCTGGTCTCTGATAAAAAATAAAAGTAAAAGGAAGTGCAGGTAGATGAAGTGGTGGGGACCCCACTGTACTCTAGGATAAGCATAAAATGGTGGCCACTTCCCCTTTGCAATATCAAAACTCTTATTCTAGCCACTGGGACTTAGGCCTTTGTAGGGATTCCTGTTCCCTTTTGCATACCCATCTTTATGCAACTTTTTCAAATCACAAAACATAATTTTGCTTTAGTGCCTGGGGTGTTGGGATTGGTAGTAGGCTGGCTGAAAGGCAGTTGGCAGGATATTCCGGGCTTGTTAGGATGGTGTACGTGTGTCCTTCTGGAGGAGCTGGGGTCCAAACCCCTTTGGCCCTGTCAGATTTTACTCTTTCCTTCTGTGCTTTCTAGAAGACACTGAAGGAATGAGAGATATGTCAGGTGTGGGGAGAACAGCCTTGCTTTTGGAAAGTCAATTTGGGAATCACTGTAGGTGTAGAGGCCACTGAAATAGAGGGATGCCCTCAAAGAATCTTCCAGGGTCCTTGCAGAAACCCTCCACCTAACCAGTCAGGAACAATGAAAAGGGTTAAGGGATGAGTTCAAAGTCATAATGCCCATGAATGCCAGGCAGATTTAGAAGCAGGGTTCTCATCCCCATGTCGAAGAGCTAGTTAGAAAACACAAAATGAAGGCAGGTGACCGAGATGTCAAGCAGGGAGACACAGGAATAGGTTTGAGACTCGGCCATCATTGTGCCTGGGCCTGGTCTGTGCTGCTGCTTCTCCTTTGAGGCTGCGAGAGAGCTGGGATGACTGCATGGGGAGGGTGGTTTTCTACCGCTCGCTTGGGTGTGAAATAAGATGGGAAGGCGGACAGGCCTGTAAGGGGTTTGGAGGATGATGGCCATGGATGTGTGGGTCCTGGTGTCACTATGACCCTGCTTCTTTTCCTGCCAGTGCCGCATTGAACCCTCAGCCTGGCATTTCTCCCTGTTAGAGGTGGGGACAAGGAATCGGTGTTGGGCCTTTTATCCCCCTGGTGATTAGGACGCGTTAACCCACATTCATTCCGCCGCTTTGCCGCCTCTTGGTCAGGATTATTTAAATGTTTATCCTTCCTTCCTTCTTGACCTTTCTTGCTCAGTCCTAGTTCCCGAGTCCTGCTTGTTTTGTGTTTCATGAGCTTAGCAAACCGTGGCCTCCAATTCCCTAGTTCTAGTGTTTTCACTTAAGATGAGGAGTGATGAGCCAGAGGTTTCAGGCTCAATCCTTGAGCAAAGGGCCGCTCTGACAGGGATTATTATTTATTTGTCATCTTGGATGTAATAAGCTGTAGGTACAGCTTCGAGAGCCCTTGATTTATTGCGCTGTCTACTGCCACTAGCGGGGCGTCTGCTCCGCCGCGCAGGATGAATACCACACTGTCAGCTCTGTCGATCTGTCTCCGCCACTGCTCGCTCGCTCATAACACATTCCCATTTCATGCCAGAATACATAAACAATCTTTCATTATTTTGATGCCTTTTTCATATTTGTTCTTTGCAGAACATAAAGTTTGAATTTATGGGTTTCCTTTACATTATTTCAACACACTCCACCATTTTCCGGGTTTGTGGTTTAACTCTCAGAAATTGGCTGCCAGGTGATTTAGTTATTTTGGCTTTCTAGTTTTATAGTTATTTAATATCGCAATGCCAGATACTGAGAAAATGGAGTGCATGGGAGGTGTGGGATTTGCAGTTTAGGCTCTTGTCATCAAGACGACGGACGTGATCTCGGGGATGAGGCGTGGGGTTAAAAACAAGACGTGGGAGATGGGAAATCATTGGCTCAGGTTTTAAAAATATGCTACCTCAAATATACTATTTAGATGCTCCACCAGCCCAGGGCCTTGGTAGAGCTCGAAGTGAAAAATGCAACATCCCGCGACTGTTTGGAATTAGCAAGGTTTTCTAAATTAGCGGTCATAACGCCCCACCCAGTTCCGTCTGCTTTTCCCGTAGCAGCAGCTCTCAGCATTCTTTATTTTCACCTGCTTCTGTGTGTCAGAGGTTTGACCATATGGCCTAGTTCTAAAGAATTTTTCTGTTTTTGTGTTTAGTTGTCCTAACTGGTAAAAGAACTGGTGTTTGAAGGCATTTGCATAGGAATCAGATGTTACTGCCTCTGTTTCCCTGGTAATAGGACAGGCTTGGGGTGTGGATCATATTTATTCACTTGTTTGCGTTGTGCCATGTGCATGGATTCCCCCTAATCTTCATCTTTTGTCTCAAATTTCATCATCTTATTTTTAACTGAACATAACAATTCCACGTTATATGTTGTCTGAACTGGGCACCTTAAGCTTTTTGATTGAAAAAAAAGTTCTTACCCAGTTCTTTTCCTTGAAATTAAATTTTAAGAGAGACAGCAAGGAGAAGAAATTTATAGAGTAGATTGCGATGATGTTGCCAACACTGGTGATGAGGTCTTTACATATATGCATGAGTGTGTGTGTGTGTGTGTGTGTGTGTGTGTGTGTGTGTGTGTGTGTGGAGTCTTCCTCTGCTTATAGGACATGAGTCTGTCCATGGAGGAGCCTGGTGCATTTCACTTCTCTTGAAGGTTCCTGACAAATACAAGCCATTGGCAGGTGAGATCATATTCCAGTCAAGGTCAATTAATCGTGCAGAAGTCATGATATTTGGGAAGTCAAGGTCCTTCTCAGTGACAGCACTAATGTGGGTTCGGTGGCTGAAATTCTGGCTCCTTTTAGGGTAGGTCTGTTGCTCACATGCTTAATTGTGTGCGTATGTCCCTGCCCTTCCACTCAGCCCTTTAAGAGAAAGGGTCTGAAGGTGAGACGTGCTCTGCAGTTAGAAGGTTCTTTTGAGCCCTTCCTCCTCCCCGAAAGGTATTCATGAACGTGGATTTGAGTGCCATCAATGCAAGATAATTTGCCACTCCTCACTTTCCTCGGTCGTCTTCATTAGAAAAGTAGGGAATTTGCTTAGCTCACATCACATCGTACGTAGGCCTGTTGTGGCTGGAAGGGAACCCTAGTTAATTAATACGAGAAGTTTGTTTTGTGTCCCTGGTAAAAAAGACGGTGCAGGTTGGTGTTGTCAGCAGAAGCTGCTTGTCACTTTGACCTCTTCTGTTAAGTGTTTGATGTGTTTTCTCAGAGTAATCTGTGAGTAACATTATAGCCTAGCCAGAAGAGAAACCAAGGGAGCAATAGCAGAATTAATATCTGGGAGCGTTGATAATTATATATCAGAATCTAATTTTTAGCACAGAAAATGTGTTAATGACAGAGAGGAAAACAAAAACCACTCGCTTCTCCCAGCAGGCCCCAAGGTGTCATTTATTATTTCTCAGCTGGATATCTATCAAGTTTATGGGTTAATTTTTCTGTAGACTGTTATTTATGGGTTTTTGTTTGTTTTCAGCCATCATTACTAACAATACGGTTAATAGCAATCATTTGTTATCCCGCACTAGGCGTGATGCTTCAGATGAGAGCACTGAACTGAGAATACTCATTTGGTAGCTGAATAAGGCCCTGACAGGGCCCATTTATAACAAGCTCATTCTATAATGTCCATCCTATTAATAAAATTTTGTTGCTGTCTAATTAGAGATGTCTGATGTGTACAGGAGCACAGCAGAGGAGACTTTCTGCTGCTGCCTTTTTTTTCCCGTCCTACCCTGGTCTCTTCTGTCACAGCCAAAGCTCATCTGGACATACGGGTTCGAGAAACAAAAGGGACGAGAAGCGAGCTGTGGGTGAAGGGTCTGGGTAGATGTGTGGCCGCAGGGTGGCGTGAAGGCTGAAATGCAGGGAGGTCTGTGGGCTCCCCAGTTCTCCTCTTTGCTTTTCGTCCATGGTTTTACCTGCCTGGGCTGCCTCCTCAATCTGCAGTGCTACAAGGTGTGGCCTCAAGATCCTGTGATTTCCTATTGGTAACAAAGACACCAAAACTTAAACTAAGCACTTAAAGTGAGCTCTTAGTTCTGCAAAGTAATTGCCTTGAAAGGCAACACATATATTTCTGTACCACTGCCATTTCCCAAATTCTTCCGGAAACTTCTCTTGGTTTGTTTGCAGAGGCAGTCTCACAGTGTTTCATTTAATAAAAAAAAAAGTGAACGGTTTCCCCAAATAAGAATTCGGAATGATATGTTAAGCCATCAGTCTCAATGGTTTGTGGCCTCACTGTAGAGCAAGAGACTGATTCTGTTGTTATTTTTTTTTAATCCCAGTGGATTTTTCAGGCATTTTTCTTTAGTTAGAAGTTTTTGGGTGAGGCGATGGGATGTGCCCATCTGTTGGACCAGAAGTTGGAGTTCCAACAGCTACTTTTAAACCCCGATGCCTTTGCTTGGCAGTGGTATGATTTGGGGGCAAGTTTCTGAATTGCAGGGCCTTAGCTTTACCAGTTCCAAAAGAGCAGGTACTGATCCGTAGAGAACTGTCGCAAGGAACAAGTCACATACACGAAAATGCCTTGCAAGTACCTCCCAAATGCTAGTTATAATTACCACTAGTTACAATTCACTGTTTTTTTTGGAAACTTGTGCAGAAAAACCTACCCCACTGAGTTCCTTTGAAAGGTAGTCAATTTAATCTTAGTTGAATAAATAGCTTTACTAACTAATTTTATTGCTCGTATTTCAAATGAATTTTTTCCACTCCAAGAGTGAAATTTAAAGAAATGTATAGCATTGAAAAGTTTTTATCATCCTGATTATAGCTTACTGTGAAGTTTGCTCTGTTTAGGGGAAAAAGAAGAGGAATTTAAAATTCAGGAAAAATATTTTATCAGTTTGGTGAGTGTTCAGAATCATACACCTTTGAATTAAGAGCACACATTCAGGCAATACCCTGAAAAATGTTTAAAATAGTTTTGTTGCTAGGTAACTATTTTTTCCTCTTTAGTAAGCTTCCCCCCCACCCTGTGAAACATTTTGCAAATGATCTTTTGAATAAAAACGATCATCTAATATTTTATTCCCAGCCTATCTGATATTGAAGGTAAAACTTTAAAAAATATATATAGCATTAAGAAATTTTTATACTAAAGCTGGCGATGAAAGTGCTATGTGAAGTCGAGCTCGCAAGGCCTGGGTAGTCGGCTGCTTTTTCCCCTAAACTGCACTTGACTACAGCTTATCAACCCTTAATTAGTGCTACATTTTCTCCCTGTGATTTCTATTGATGTGTGGTAGGGGGAGCTGGATTGAGCCTCCACCTGACTGGTGTGCAAATTGTTTTAGAAAATTCAGCAAACATCTCTCTCCATTATCCCTCCCCCTGCAATCCTTTTCTCCCCCGCCTTTACTCTCACCTCGTGTCTTTCTTCCATTCCCCGGGATAGGAAAGGTGAAAAGCAGGACGATAGGAATCAGGTTGAGTATTAGTGTTTTTGCTGGCCTGTGCAATAGAAAACGACAAGTGGCGGGCTGGGCCCTCCGTCAGCAGATCGTGGATCGGCAAGCAGGGAGGTGGCAGCCGGCGGTGGGGGCGGAGTGGGGGGGGGCTCCCCCGTGGCCTCGGGATGGCTGCAATGTGATTGTGAGAGCCAGGATGAAGTCAGCACTGACAAAGTGAGGGGATTGATGGATGGACAAAGCGGGGAACTGGATGTGAGAATGGATGAGGGCAGAGGGGGAATTTAACACAGACAAACAGAATGAAAGACAGAGAGGAATTGCCTGCTAAAGTATGCCCGCCCTTAGCTCCCACAGCAATTTACTTACTGCTAACCGAACACCCAAGGATTGTCTGCATCTTCGCAGATTTTCCTACCAGCCGTGGCAGAGGGAAGCTTGCCGATTCCAGCCGGTGTGCACCAGGCTTTCTCTTTCAACGTCCCCCCCAGCCCCCCAACGACATTCACTCCTACTCATTTAATTCAAACTGAGTGGCTGATTATTTCCAAGAAGTTCACACAGGGTTTCTGCAGAATAAATTTTCTTCCCTTGCCATTATTTTAATGTTTCCACTAAATTTACCTTAATCAGTTACTCTTGCCTCGGTATAGTAAATAATAATATTTACCTGCTCCTTTTGGAAATGATGTTTCTGGAAAGAGAGCTATTGTTTCTTTAGGAAGGCCTACGATAGTGACTGACGGTGACACACGCTTCTTTTGTGCAGGAGAAAGTTAGTGGCTTTCTACCTTTATCCAGGCTGTGCGTGTTCCTGAGCGACTCAATATTTAAAGCTTATAAAATTTTACTCTAAAGTACAAAATGTGCTTTAACCCAAACCCCAAATATGTTACATTAGGCAAAGAAAGAATTAATTGGGAGAGAAAGAACAGTAAATTTTTTTCTCTCCCTAAGAAAAATGGATAGTATTGCATATTTTACAAGAGATTTATTATTTACAGAATGGTTATTTCGGAAAACAAGAGCCTGTGGTTAAAAAGCTATTTGAGTTTTTATTAAAAAATACAACTGGTGATTGTCCAAAACAATAGAAGGTAAATTAAATTGTTATAATTGAACACCATACTCAAATGTGTATTTTACATTTAGGATTTTGTTTCCTGTGAATAAAGAAAAAGATTTTCTGAGACCAGTTGATTTAGGGGTCTTAGATAAGGATCAATGTTACTAAGATTCCAAAATAGAAACCTAAAAACATAAACAAAACAAAGCATAAGAATTGAAAAATGAAAAGGGAACGTATTCCTAACTTACCACCATCCAACCTTAAATATGGTATTTTCAAATGAGCCGCTGTATTTTCTGTATATCCAAGAAACCTAGGCCCTTATAGAGCTTGGGGAGTCTCTTTCTCATTTTGGAATACACCGAAGGAAACTGCGCATTGTAGAATTGATGCTGGTGGATCTGATACTTCCTTAATGCACTTTCCACCCCAGAATAGTTTGTTCCTTTCCTCCCATCATCCGTGTCTCTCTTCTGCTCTCTCTGTTTCTCTCTCCTTTTTCCAGCTCTCTCTTTTCTCTTGTCCCCC
>RJWJ010045036.1:0-11914 GCA_004363605.1 Indri indri
AGCACAATAATAAGCCAACATGGAAGTAGTATTATCTACATATACTTCTTTACCCAAGATCAAAAAAGCAGAATTATTACAGAATTACTACTATTTATACTCATGTATGAATTCATCTTGGACCTTCCAGAATTAGCATGCACTAACCAAGAATGCATTGACTTTCAATCAGAATTTAGAAGTTATGAGTTAAAATGTTCAAAGCTATATCATCTAAGGTATTTCAAGAACTAAATTACTTTCTTTAAAAAATTTCCAGTTATTACCTTACACAAAGCATGCAATCACAGCACTGACTCATGATATTTTAAACTCCAATTTAGTTAGAAATTTTGGAACTATTTTTATTTCAAAATGATACAACTTATTGGAGAATTATTTTGAAATATAGATAAAAGATTAAGAAATATGTTATAACATGAATACCTAGATATAATCACTATTACATATTTTGAAATATATTAATATTTCTGACCATTTTATACATATTTGTACTGTTTTGTTTTTTTCACAAAATGAGAAACCTGTATAAATTCAGTAAAGTTTTAGTTTGCAAAATCAATGTTTGCTAATCAGTAGCATTCCTATACGCCAACAACAGTCAAGCGGAAAATCAAATCAAAGACTCAATACCTTTCACAATAGCTATAAAGAAAATAAAATACCTAGAAATATATTTAACCAAGGAGGTGAAAGATCTCTACAAAGAGAACTACAAATCACTGAGGGAGGAAATTGCAGATGATGTAAACAAATGGAAAAACATATCATGCTCAGGTATTGGCAGAATCAACATTGTTAAAATGTCCATATCACCTAACTCCTGTGAGAATGGCTTTTATCAAAAAGTCCCAAAACAACAGATGCTGGCGCAGATGCAGAGAGAAAGGAATGCTTTATACACTGTTAGTAGAACTGCAAACTAGTGCTACCTCTATGGAAAGTAGTATGGAGAGTCCTCAAAGAACTAAAAGTAGACCTACCATTTGATTTAGCAATTTGACTACTGGGTATTTACCCAAAGGAAAAAAAGCCATTTTATCAAAAAGACACTTGCATTAGAATGTTTATTGCTGCACAATTCACAATTGCAAAGGTGTGTAATCAATGCAAGTGCCCATCAATTCATGAGTGGATTAATAAAATGTGGCATATGTATACCACGGAGTACTACTCAGCCACAAAAAAATAAATTAATACCTTTTGCAACAATCCGGATGGAACTGGAAATCATCCTCCTAAGGGAAGTATCACAAGACTGGAAAAACAACCACATGTACTCATTATTAAATTAGAATTAACTGATCAGCACTCATCTCCACAGATGGAAGTCAAACTCAATGGAAATCATGCAGGTAGGAGGGATGAGGAGGGGATGAGTGAATTCCGACCTAATAGGTCCAATGTACACTATCTGGGTTATGGGCACACTTATAACTTTGATTTAAGCAGTATCAAAGCAATCCATGTAACCAAAATATTTGTACCCATGTAATATTACGGGAAAAAATACTTCACTGTATTTGTTTGCTAGTACCAATGAAGTACCACAGATTGGTTGGCTTAAACAACAAAAATTTATTTCCCCACAGGTCTGAAGGGGAGGCTAGGAGTCCAAGATCAATGTGTCAGCAATATTGAAATGTTGATTTCTTCTGAGAGCCTCTCCGTTTGACTTGCAGAAAACCATCTTTTTCTTACATGATACCTTTTCTCTATCTGTGTCCAAAGTTCTTCTTATAAGGATACTAGTCATATTGAATTTGGATTAGAGCCCATCCTAATGACCTCATTTAACCTTAATTATCTCTCTAAAGACACTATCTCCAAATTCAGTGGCATCCTGGTATACTGAGAGTTAGGACTTCAGCATATGAATTTGGAGAAGGCACAATTCAGCCCATAACACTTACAGATTTTTATCATTTCTTCTGGAAAGAGAATAGTAATCCTTTTATTGTTCTAAGGTATGATGGTGAAGGAGTTCAGATAGTTACATTTTATCAATCGATAAACAAATGCTCCTACACTTCATCATTGATATTCATGAGAGTGGGGACTGGGTCTGTCTTGCTCACTGTTGGTTAATATATTGTCTGAAACAGAATGGGTATTTAGTAAACATTTGTAGATTAAGTGAATAAATGAAGGAAACATCCATTTACTTAAGAAACTGTTAGCAATTAGCGCTAGGGAAAATCAAGGAAGTACTGTGTCACTTTCAAAGAATATGCAATATTAAGAGAAGGATTATAACATTTGAAGTCAGATAATAAAGCCACGTTACAAACTCAAATGTCTTCAGGGCTTAGGCAAGTAATTTAAATGTGTAAAGCAACTATGAGCAAGAAAATAAGGAATGATAGGGGACTTCCATTACCTAGAAAATCAATGTTAAACTTAAAGATAATCAAATCATACTTTCTTTAAAAAATAGCAATAATAATGTACTTCTAAACAAAATATTTCTGAAGATTTATTTAGGACCACAAGTTATCAGTTATTGACTCTTGTTTCGGATATGCAGTTACATTGTTTTACAAACTTACTAAAAACATAATTAAAATCAAATGGCCAATAAATAGCACAGATTCTGAAATATTAATATATACAGTAGGCACTCACTTATCTGAGAAAACAGTATAGAACTGATAGTTCAATTTTAAACATCAAACCATTGCCAGACAGAAATATGATCTAGGTGATCTCAAAATGTCTTCACTGGTTTAAAACATGCAAGTAATTCAATGTAGAAATCTTCACCAATTAGACTGTCTTAATAGTCAATACCTAAATTTTTCCCAATTATACAATCTATATATCTGTGAATCTATATGATAGATTATTTGGTTTTTACCCAATTTTTTAAACGTGTTTCCATTGTGCTGCAGCAGCTTATTATTCTTTACAGAGATCCTACATGGTTAAAAAAAAAATCCCTTCTGGATCCTTTCCCACAAACTAACATTATGTCTTTGTTTTTTCATAGCCACCATCAATTCCCTCCCTGTTGTGCTATTCATATGTCTCCGCCAAAGGAGTATATTTATCAGATGCTGAATGAATTCCTCTACCAAAACATATTCTTTGACAAAAAAGAAAGTAAGTGATGAGTACTTTATATTCTACATTAGGCCCAATGCTTGATTTAACCTAGGGCTATGTGCACACATAAATTTTCATGGACACAGTTCATACGTTTCCATTTTTATAGCCCTCTCAACTTTTCAGATAGAGGCGAAGGGCTATTTAATCCCTTCTCTTTGAGAGATTTAAGAATAGAATATATGTGAACATAGGCTGACTTGCTGACTCTATATGTGGCTTTTTTTGAATCAGATATTAATTTGGGAAGACATTTTAATATTTTCAATAAATATTCCATGCTGGTGTTTAACATAAGATGGATTTTTTCTCTCCGAATGAATTTAGTATCTTGAAAGGTTTCAGATGGTAGAGCATTCATTTAGGTGCAAAATCTCAAGGTGCAGTCAAAAGCAGTGGAAACCTCTCTAAAATGCTCAGTTAAGGACCCTGCTGAGCTAACCCGTCTCCACACATTATCCTTCTCATATTTAGAAGAACTGTAAATCGCTGGAAACAGCTACTTCATTTCTGTTCTCTGGCCAGTGTTGGAATCCCAGGAGACATTCCAGGGGATAGGCGTTTGCTGGCTTCAGCACATCCTCCAGAGGACTCTCCCTACAAACCACAGCTGAACTGGCCGCCTTTGGTAAGAAGTTTTGAGCCAGCAATACGACTGCATTATCTCTTCTTCCTGGGGAGACAGATCCCTTTTGATCAAGTTTGCAGTCACCTCAAGGTCAGAAGGGAGCACCTTGCATTATGACTTGCTGGCTCTTCCCCAGCCTGGAGTGGAGTCCATCTGCCTTCCTGACAGCACTTGTTTAAACTTGAGCAGCAGCATTAAGAAGGGAGGGGTCAGGAAAAGGATGAAACATAAAGAAATCCAGGTATGAATTGGTGGCCAGATGTTTCAGCTCGAGGGAGCAATCCCCCAATCCATAGGCAGAAAGTTCTGTTTTTGTATTACTGAACCATACCAGTTTTCAGCACCACGGTTTTTTATGTCCTCTCAGGTTTAGGGTTCTTCAGCCTCTCCCTTGAGAAGCACATTTGCAGGACATCAGGGGAATGAAGAAGGTTTCCTGCCTCATCAGAGGAGTTTTTTTCCAGGAAAATTCAATCTTTCTATTAAAACAAACTTTAGACTAAAAATTTGCATTCAAATATCTTTAAAAGGAAAAGAACACAGTATATTATTCTATAGTTGTCCCTCTGATAGAGATTATGAAACCACATTCTATGAAGCACTTAGTTTACCTATGGAAATTTGTTACATGTACATTTCCGAAGGTTTAGTAAATTGCAGCACATACACACATTATCATGGATGATTAGCAAAGTATTAGGTAATTAATTTTTAATTAGCAAAAGTACCTCAAAATATTAGCAAATACGGCTTTTTTTCCCTACTGGATCTCATCACCTTCTTTTGGGAGATTTTGTTCTTTGATGATTAGTGGAAGGTGTTTCTCCAGATTCCAAAATGAGGAATATTTGAAGATCTACTCATGGGAAATGCTGCTGATTGTGGTAGAAAGGACAGTGGACTGGGAGGCAGGGAAGCTGATTTTTCTGATGCTGATTCTATCACTAATATTATATGTATGTAGCACTGAACTCATTGCCTGGTCCTAAATGAATGCCTGTGATTTCATTTTCTTCAACTGTATGCTAGAAAGTGGCCTAAACTAGAATTTTGCTTCTCAAAACACGGGCTGCAGACCAGCAGCTTCCACACCACTCAGGAGCTTCTTAGAAAGGCAAACTCTCAGAGCCCTGTCTCCGGAACCACTGATTCAGACTCTGCATTTCAATCAGGTTTCTCTGTGATTCATACGCACATTAGAGTTTGAGAAGCACTGTGTAGATTAACTTCAAGGACTTCTTCTTCTTCTTCAATAATCCATAATTTCATGGAATAGAAGTTTCACAGTGTAGTGATACTTTGGCCGGGTGTTCCAATTTAGCTCAAAGAAAGATTCATGTTCTTGCTGTTTGCAGAACTGGAAAGCAGGTGGAAAACAGGACATTTGTTTTTTCATACGAACATATGTGCACAGTGTTTTTATGCTAAAAAGGAAGATTAGAGTCTCCAGAGGAAGAAACGAGCATGGCAAGGACAACAGGGGGATGACCTGTGTTCTCAGGCTATCTTCATGAACTAGTTTTGAAATTCTAACATAGAGGGCACATAACCAGAAGTTGAATACCAGCATTGTAACCCATGATGATCTCACATTTGGCAACAGTTCAGAACGGAGGTCCCCTCCCCAGCTTCTTCAATAACAGCCAGCAGCAGCAGCAGTGGCCATTGTGGAACAGCAGCAATAATAACTGCTGTGCCCAGAGGACTACCAGGAAGCCACAGTCACGAAGTATACCAGTGTGTGTGACACTAGTAATGAGCGTCCCTCAGATGGCCTTTGATTGTTGCACTGAAGGGTTGTTACTAGAGCAGAAGAAAATGCACGAACTGACTTGGGAGCACACACACGTACACGCTTGGAATGCCTAGAAATAATTGCCCTACAGTGGAGCACTAAGAGTGAATCCAACTTTCCCTTCACACCTGCAGGTATTTCAGTGAATGGGACTCTTACCTAACCAATGGCTCAAGCCAAGAACTAGAAATATTCTTAGACTTTCCTTCTCCATCATTCCTATATATGATCAATGACCATAACTGATCAGTTAAAACTCTTCAATATCCTTTATCTCCATCGGCTTCTCTCTAATACTCACTATCGCCTCCCCACCTCAAGGTAACAAACATCATGTCTCAGGAACAACCTTGTAACTGGCTACCTTGAAAATGGTTTTGTTTCCCTCAATCCATTTGTCATGGCTTGGAAGTTCATTTTTAATCTTGTCCCTGATTAACTCTCTAGTTTTATCTCCTTCAGCTCTCTTACAGCTCATGTGATATTTATGTGTATTAATTTTAGTTTTACATGTATTATACTTTTATTTCAATTCTGGGTCTTTCTATAAGTTTTCCCCAGTTATGCGAGCTATTCCTTATCAATTTAACCAAAGTATTATTCACTCTTCAAGTCTTCACTTAGATGAATTTGAAATAAACCAGGTAATTTGGACTTTGCTTAATAGTGTAGACTGTTACAGAGCATACAACAGGCAACAGGTGGAGTTTACCTCCTTTCAGAGATCAGAACTGGAAAGAGTTTCAATTAACACTCTTATTTTAAACAACAACAAAAAAATAGCTAATGATGTTTACAGTGGACACCGTTCTGTCAGAACTTTAATAGCCTGATGATATATTTCCTTGATAGTACAATTCCTTAATAGAATCATCTCAAATCACTTTTGTTCTGTCAAACATTTGAAACATAAGCTGAGACTTATTATAAGAAAGCAGGAATGACTACACAGATGGGCTTGACTAGTATTTCTAGTCTATCATATTCCCTGTGTTAATTGTTTATGCATGACTTTGAGCATAGATATCAAAAAAGAACGACCCAGTTAAGGGTTATCAGAATGGCTTTGCTCAATATTTCTGGCTCTTCACAGACAGCTTTGCTACACAGAAAGCTCACAAAGAATTCCAGCAGCTCTGCTCTCCAAACTAATCCTCTTTACCTCCCATTACATAAACAAGACAAGTGGCTTAGTGGGATTTTCTCTCCATCGTATTGGACTTAATTCCAAAAGTGAGACTTTTAACTCTCTCAGAACTAGGGCTCTGCACCAGTCCCTGGTTTCCCTTCTCACATGGGTTTCACACAACTAGTTCTCTCTGATGTTTATGCACATGTTATTTACACATAGGCTATCCCTTGAGATCCAAGATACCTCCAAAACTTGAGTAAAGTAACCCAAAGTAGCTGAAATTGTCAACTCCTTTTCATGCAAGGAAAGTTTGTTATTTTTGCTTATTTCAGGAGCAAAATTGTACTGCATGGTATACAGTCAATTAAAAAAATAAAAGACTCACAGTTTTGCATATATCCTTTCCCTCAGAGGACTCAAAATTTACATTAGTTTAAGAGAGACAGAAAAAATGAAAGAAGCAGAAATTTAGAGTACTTCATCTGTGTTTTTATCTTTCTTTTTTTTTCTTTTCCTTTTTCCTTTCTGGTGGTGCTGGTGGAAGGGGATCCTTATTAACTCCCAGGTGCATCTTACCAAAAATGGATATCGTTTCAAACTGCTCTAACATTCACACAGTTTTCAATATACAGAGAAATCTGAAGCCAAGTGAGCTTTCCTTGGTTCCTCTCTTTCCTGGCGAACATTTTACATAGCTATTGTGAGATGGTGTCTTCAGAAATTCCTCTCTTCGAGATTCCTTTTACTGGACATAATATCCCTCCCAACTTGGAAATGTGAGCAGGCCTATATATTTCCCATTTCTTGACTGTTCTGGCAATTTTCCCTGAAAGGGAGGAAAAACCCTATAAAATTTCTTTTGGCCCCCAAAGCAGAAACATCTGCTTGAGTCATGAGTAGCTTGTTGGCACTGCTACACAGCCCCAGCCTGGAGTTGATTATCTCCCTTCTTTACCAATGTCCATGCAGTCAGTGCGGAACACACTGAAAGTTTTCTGGGAAGACTCATTATACATAGTGGGAACATGGAAGAGAAGAAAGAGGGAAAAGGTTCAGGCGACTTTGGCCTACGCATTTTATGAGTTTCATGAACTAAAATCATTAGACCACCAAACTGCTCAATTAGAAATCAAGATTTTAAAAAAATCAGGACATTGTTTTCTGTAAATACAGCTGCTTGGCAAATGCAAATAAAAAGAGTGACGGATTGTTGGTTGATTTTTACTTTCAGGAAAAAAAAGTTAGTTGTTTTAGGAGACTCTTGGGGGAAAGAGTTGGTTGCTGACTTGTCTGTGAGTTGCCAATCACATGTTACCTCACTGTGAAGTTGGCAGTTAGTAGCATTTTCTGGCTTGAGTTCACAGGCAGTTTTATTCTTTGAAATAGTTTAACAGGTGCAAGTCAGGTCCTGCTAGGAATGCTTATATATGACAATGTACTAAACTCTTTCCTAAATTAATTCACTCCACCCATTGTACAATATAACGTGGCAAGGTTTTTGTTGTGCTGTCAATTCAATCAGTTACTTAACAGATGAAAATAACCCTAGTTTTGCATCCTCCAGTAACTCTGACGATTTTATTATTTTTCAACCATCAATTTGTCTAATGTAACAACTGACAGGGTCAAAATGCTTTCTGTCATTCTAACAGGATTTGCATGGGGAAAATGAACAGATTAAATTGAAAAATGCTCGATATAAAGATTTAGATTAGAATTTCAATGCACATATGTACATAAGGAAAGGTTAACAACTAGTGAACTGCGAGAGGGTGTCTATGGAGTAAAGTTCAATGCTGAAAGTGGAGATGACTTTCTGAGACAGGAGTTCTTATACTTGACAGCATCTGAAAACCCCTGAGGGATTGTTGAAACACACATTGCCGGGCCCCATTTCAGAATCACTGATCCAGTAGGTTTGAAGTGGAGACCAAGGATTTGCATTTTTTACTAGGTCCCAGGTGCTGGTTAAAGAGCTGTTCTGGGAACCACAGTTTTTGAAAAACTGCTCTAAGAGACAGTGGGAGGAACCAAGTCAGAATCCGAGAGTGTGTAACTCTAAGAGGGAGTCTCCTGAAAACTAACCAGTTTTTGATGGTAGCACAGGCTCATCTTCTACTAATTCTAAATCCATCTTTACCTGTAGTCTACCAAGCAAGGGCCACATTTTCATGCTAGGATAATCTAAGGTGACTACTATTTGATGCGATGTCCTTCTCCTTGACATCTGTGTGTATATTGCTGTATACATAATTTTCCTCAGATGTAGCTTTTTTGATAATTAATTGCTCTGATGACTCAGTGACTTTTCATTCATTTCATATGAAAGTCGATATTCTACTCTGATGACATCCCAGTAAACACTTAGAGACATAAACACCAGAAGCAAGTTTCTTCCAGCAAATTAGCTTGATTTTCCACCATAAATTGATATCAACTTTTCACTTGTATGCTCCCTAAAGCACAATGTGAGCCTCCTTCACATCTTTCAGCTGAGCTTCACACCCTGAAGGAGCATCCTCTGCTCTGGTCCCACTTCACCTACCTCTGAAACCTTTTCTTACTAGTGCCTAATGTTTCTACTTCTTTAATAATACACCAACAACTCTGCTCAACAGATACACACACAAACACCTCATTTGCCTGGAGTTTTTGAGGATGTTGCTTTAATGAATTCCTCCGTTACTGAAGGCTATTTTTAAAATTTTTCTCTATAATAACTTTTGTACTAATGTAGAAGTTTGGCCGAAAGCATTTTTTGATAACTCAGGTTCATCCTAATAAACCTCTATTTTAGTAGTTTATTATATTACTATGGTTTTATTAAAAGGACCATTAAGATTTTTAAGATAATATATTAAATGGCTCTAGGCCAAGTCTGATTTCTGAGTACTTGGGTCTTTTAATTTTTAACATTTTATTTTGAAGTACTTTTAGATGTACGAGAAAGTTGCAAAGTCATATGTCCTTATATCTGGCAATGTACTGAACTCTTTCCGAAATAAATTCACTCTACCCAGTGCACAATATAACATGGCAAGATATATATAAAGTGTGTCTCCTAATGCTAATGTCTTACATAACTGTGGTATAATGACCAAGAAGAGGAAATTAACACTGGTACCATATTATTAACTAAATTCAGATTTTACTAGAATTTAATTAATTTTTATGCTAATGTTCTTTTCTTTACCAGGATTCTACCTAGGATCCCACATTGCATTTAATGGTTACTTCTCCTTAGTATCTTCCCATCTCTAACAGCTACTTAGACTTTTTGTCTTTCATAACCTTGACACTTTTAAACCCTTAGTGTGGATGTAAAGAAAACCTAAACACAAATACTGATAAACTAACCTGAGTTCTGTTGACAATCTGACTGAAAAAGAAACAGTTGTCAAAAAAGTAGTGCTAGGGAATAAGATCAATTTAGTTATCTTTTAGGCAAACCTGGGGTGTGTTTAGTGATCTACCTAGAAACCATGGGTCCAGTATAAGTCTTATTATAGGTATTGTTGGAAAAAGCTTTTTTGGGTTTTGTTTTTTTGAGACAGAGTCTCACTGTGTTGCCCAGGCTGGAGTGCCGAAGCGTCATCCTAGCTCACAGCAACCTCAAGCTCCTGGGCTCAAGTAATCCTTCTGCCTCAGCCTTCTGAGTAGCTGGGACTACAGGCATGCACCACCATGCCTGGCTAATTTTTTCTACATATTTTTAGTTGTCCAGCTAATTTCTTTCTATTTTTTAGTAGACATGGGGTCTCGCTCTTGCTCAGGCTGGTCTCAAACTCCTGAGCTCAAACGATCCCCCCACCTCAGACTCCCAGAATGCTAGGATTACAGGCAAGAGCCACCATTCCTGGCCCACTTTTTAAAAAAATTATTATTATTATTATTATTTTTATTTCAGCATATTACGGTGGTACAAATGTTAAGTTAACATATATTGGCTTTGCCCCACCCGAGTCAGAGCTTCAAGCTTGTCCATCCCCAAGATGGTGCACACCACACCTATTGGGTGTGAATATACCCATCCCCTCCTCCTCCCTCCCATCTGCCTGACACCTGATGAATGTTACTACTGTATATGCACTTAAGTGTTGATCAGTTAATACCAATTTGATGGTGAGTACATGTGGTGCTTGTTTTTCCATTCCTGTGATACTTCACTAAGTAGAATGGGCTTCAGCTTTATCCAGGATAATATAAGAGGTGCTAGATCACCATTTTTTGGGGGGGCTGAGTAGAACTCCAAGGTATATATACCACATTTTATTAATCCACTCATATATTGATAGGCACTTGGGTTGTTTCCACATCTTTGAAATTGTGAATTGTGCTGCTATAAACATTCAAGTGCAGATGTCTTTTTTATAGAATGTCTTTTTTGCCTCTGGGTAGATGCCCGGTAATGGGATTGCTAAATCAAATGGTAGTTCTACTTTCAGCTCTTGGAGGTATCTCCATATTACTTTCCACAGAGGTTGTATAAGTTTGTAGTCCCACCAGCAGTGTATGAGTGTTGCTATCTCTCCACATCCACGCCAACATTTATTGTTTTGGGACTTTTTGATAAAATCCATTGTCACTGGATTTAAGTGATATCTCAATGTGGTTTTGATTTGCATTTCCCTGATGACTAGGGATGTTGAGCATTTTTTCATATGTTCGTTGGCCATTACTCTATCTTCTTTTGAAAGGTTTCTGTTCATGTCCTTTGCCCACTTTTTGATAGGGTTGTTTGTTTGTTTTTTCTTGCTGATGTTCCTGAGTTTTATATAGATTCTAGTTTTCAACCCTTTCTCAGCTGTGTAGCATGTGAATATTTTCTCTCATTCTGTAGATTGTCTGTCTGCTCTTGTAATAGTTTCCTTGTCTGTGCAGAAGCTTTTGAATTTGATCAGGTTCCATTTATTTATTTTTGTTGTTGCGGCAATTGCCTTTGGGGTCTTCTTCATAAATTCTTTGCCTAGACCAATGTCTATACGAGTTTTTCAAACATTTTCTTCTAGAATTTTTATAGTTTGTTGCCTTAGGTTTAAGTTTGTTATCCACGGTGAGTTGATATTTGTGAGAGGTGAGAGGCGCAGATCCTGTTTCAGTCTTCTACATGTGGCTATCCAATTTTACCAGCACCATTTATTGAATAAGGATTCTTTTTCCCAGTGTGTGTTTTTGTCTGCTTTGTCAAGAATTAGATGGCTATATGAGGATGGTTTTATATCTGGGTTCTCAGTTCTTTTCCATTGGTCTGTGT
>RJWJ010045037.1:0-11895 GCA_004363605.1 Indri indri
TTTTTTTAAGGCGTACCACTCTCTTTGTTTAACAGGAGACCCAGGGCTGTTCGGACGTGGCGGTGGGGGACAGGGAGGAGGGAGAGGGAAGAGTGGGGGTGGGGAGCCGGCGGGGAGCGGCGGGGCGTCCCCCCCACCCCGCAGAGAGGCCAGAGCCCTCCGCCGGAATGTGGGGTCGGACGCCTGCAGCTTTCTTTCTTTCTGCCTGGGTGTTTTCTGCTGGGAGTTTCTTTTCAAAGCCAAGGCGCCTGCTAAGGTTCCCGCACACAAGTCCCCTTCCATTTTCCATCTGCAGCCTTTGAGGGGCGTGGGCTTTTTCCAGAGGCTTGTTTTCTTTGTCGTGTTTAGGAAACCCCAATTTTTCCACTAACTCCAGAACTCCAAATAGATGTCGATGGCAAGTCTCATCGATCGTCCTCCTCCTCCCTTCCTTAGAGAGGATAAAAAGAACAAACTATTTATTTGGATACTCAGCGAGGTTGCAGGAGTTGCCACAGCAACAGCTCTGAACCCTGCACAGCCAAAGGCTCTCACTGTAGAGTGTCCTGCCTTCCAAAAGACCTCCTCTTTAAAGAGACACTGCTAGCGATACTATATCAATTTGGCGTGTTTGTACGTTAACATATCATCGACACCATTTGAAGAGACAAAGGCAAGGGTTTACTTCAGTGGTTCGCTGCATATTTTTAGCCAAGCTCGACTAGATGAGATGTAAGAAGAGAAAAATGGACTGTGTAGTCACGTGAGGACCTGAGATTAGAGAAGTTCCTGTCCAAAGGCTTATGAAATGCCGGAACACATTATAAAGGTGTCCCCTCCCTTCTGGAGGTCACCGACAGCTTGCATGTGAGCTGATGGGGTTGACTGTGCTGCCTTCCTGTCACCCTTTCCTCTCTCTTGCCAAGGGAAACGTAAACGTGAGACGCTCTGAGCTCAGAGAGGTGAGGAATGCCTCTTCCTGGGTCAGAGGAAGAACTTTTCTCCCTGAAGTGCCCCATAGGCTGCAAGTTCCATGAAAGGCAGATGGCCTTTCCTAGTTTCACACCTTCTGGCTGCCCCAGGAAACCATTAATTCATCACAGACATTTTGCATACTGTCTCTGTGCTAGCCACTACAGATAGAAAGGTACAGTCGGAGACTGGTCCTTGGCCTCTGCCCTCAAGGAGCTTCCAGTCAAGAAGTGGAAAGAAACAAGTAAACAGAGAATTAAACCCAAGAAAGGAGGAGTCGCTGTATGGTGCTGCCAGGTCCCCATTCGTTCGTTAGTTCAAGAAATACCGGACACGATGCTTTCCCTACCAATCAATATTCCCCCACTTTCTTTCTTCAAAAGTGCCTCCTTATAGAAAAATAATTGCCATTCTGGACAGATGGGTGCCAGGAAGAGTCACATTGAGGAAGGGTATTGCTGTTATCTTTGGTAAAAACTTCTGCCCAATTCCTTTCTAACCTGCTGTAAAGAGGGGAAAATCCTAATATCATTGAGCACCTTCCACCAGCCATACGTACGTGATGCTGTTTATTACATCTATCCCCTACTGAATCCTCATGTAGTCTTTCTCACCTAGTACTTGGTTTTATCTGAATCACAGAGCATAGAAAATGATTTGAGTGACAATTTCTCAATTACCCCAAGGATGGTACATAACTAGTACCATTCATATGTACAGGGGAGAAATTGATCCCCCGTATGTTGTACAATGGATGCTCTAAGGCTGCAGTCCCCAAACCCATGGTACCAGTCCACAGTCTGTTAGAGACCCGGCTACAGAGCCCTACTCTGCCCCACCCCCTTGAAAAATTGTCTTCCATGAAACTGGTCCCTGGTGCCAAAAAGGTTGGGACCACTGCTTTATGGGATTAGTCTTCATTCTCTCTCAGAGTCCCTCTTAAGAATGTTGTGAGGTGTCCTAACTTAACAGATGAGGAAACTGAAACCCAGGGCAATTGCTCAAGATCACACAGGCAACAGCGATGGAACTAGAAATCAGAAACTTTCTTTTCTGATTCCAAAATTTACAATTTTTCAAGATTGCTTGAGTGGCTTGCACTGTACTCACATTTGGCTATTTAAAAAAATGGAATGTTAGGGTTCAAATTTTCAGTGACTAACTTAAAGAGTTAGCTTGATTGGAACCTCTACAAAGATGAGAACTGAGTCTGTTTTCCTCAAATAATATCTTTCTTAGAATTATCTTTCCAGTTAGGTAAAGAGTGTCACTAAGAACATCATCACTCACATTGATGGGAACGTCTTGTTTTTAATAACTCAGAGCATTACCACCCAGCCTGACTACTTATCAGACTTGACTTCTAAAATCAAACGTATCTTCAAGGTCTGGAGACATTGGTTATTGAAGTCAAAGACTGAGCCTCTAGCTCTAGGGCCATTCCAGAAGAAGAGCTAGATAATAATTCTTGTGAACAATATTGGCCTGTTTGGCAAAGATGAGTGCTTTTAAAAGCATAATGGTCATTTGTTAGAGTTTGTCTATGAACGTCCTCCTTCATACAGTACGTTCTCAGTTCAGGTCCTGCAACCTTAGACAAATTACTCTACCCCTCTATTCCTTAATTTCACCTAAGAAGTGGAGTAATAATAATATTTATCACATAGGACCATGCATGGTAAGGATCACCATGAGATTAAGCCTGGAAAGCGTGCAGCACAGTGCCAAGCCCATATGAAATGCTGTTTATTATGCTAGCTATTATCATGTTAATTATTATCAGCACTTTTATTTCTACTAGCACTGATTGATTAAAGCGGATAGTTGGCATTTTATTTCCCATGCCTAGGGTGGACCCTAAGCTATAGTATGAGGCTGACAAAGCTTTTCTTTCTCAACTCTTTGTTTGCCTCTCTCCATGTCACTACTTCCCTTATTTTTAAACATCTATTTGTCCTGGCACTCCTCCCTGCTTCCTTCCCTAGCACTCTCAAACAAAACAAAAAATGTTGTTCTTAAAATGGCTCTGTGATTAATCATTTACACTGGTGATCAGCAACTTTTTTCTGGAAACAGCCGTATAGTAAATATTTCAGGTTTTGCAGGCCATACAATGTCAACTCTGACGTTATAGTGCACAAGCCATCACAAACAATACATAAATGAATGAGTGTGACTGTGGTGTGATAGAACTTTATTTATGGTCACCAAAGTTACTTGGATTTCATGGAATGTTTCATGTCACAAAAATACTCTTCTTTTTGATATTTTTCAACCATTTAGAAATGTAAAAACCATTCTCGGCTAGACAAAAACAGGCAGGTTGCTGACCCCCAGTAGATACTTTAACATGAGTTTCAATCACTGTGACACTCTCGGAAATACTTGCATTTTATTTTTTTTAAGTTCCAGAAGAATATACAGAAAACATTTCTTTGGGGGCAGTGCCATGAGTAGTGTATGCACTGTTGGCAGCTCCCCTCTTGGCTCTCTTTGGTAAGGGTGGCTGGCTTTCTGCGACCCAGGTTGGCCAGCCTAAGGTATTCATTTATAGGAAAAGATCCAAGCATCCGGGAAGAGGCAGTAAAAAGAGCATTTGCTATGATGTCGGAGTTGGCCTCAATCAAATTTGGACTCTAATCCCTTAGTGGTATTTTGATTTGGGCAAATCATTTAAAGTCTTTGTGCTTCAATTTTCCTAACCATAAAAGTAGAAATAATAATGTCTACTCTGAAGAGTTAGTATGAGACTGAATTATATAGATGCTGTATGTAACAATATGTATTGAGAGGACGATAATTATAATATGTTAGATATTTCATAAATGTTTGGAGAGTATTAATAGGCACTCAGCTCATGTTTCCTTCAATCATTCATTGGCGGGAACATGAGGGGGCAGTCTTGACTGTTGTGAAATAAAAGAATAGGAAGGCTAGACATGGTGATACTGTTGGTATTTAAAAAAGGTTCTCTGATCTTTTCAAGGGTAGATATGGGGGCTGGGGAGAAGACAGTTAGGACATTTTTGGCAAAGGAAAAAAATCGACCTTTTGACATAAGTGAAACCCAATCTTGTAGAAGCCGTGGCTCTGTCATCAGGTTAGAGCTCAGTCAAGATGATACTGCTTTCTGAAAGGATGAGCAAGGTGTCAGGGCCATTTCTGGGCTGGCGTCCTCAGGCAGACATCCATCATTGCTTGTGTACAGGCCTAGGAAGAACTTCTTCTTTGCTCTCCTAAGGGTCACTGAAAAATCAACTGAAAAAAAGGTAGCTTAATAAGAGAAGAGGCATACAAATTTATTAATGTGCACTTGGGGGAGAACAACAAAGCGATTATCTCCACCTCCCAAGGGGGTACGAAAGCTTACATATCATCCTGAGGTTACCCAAAGAATAGGGGCATGGATCATGGCAGGACAGGCTATGGTGGCAACATATGGGACGGGGAGAGGAGGAGGCCTCGCTAGCAAATGTGGTCTTGTCTATATGAAACCTCACAGGTTGCAGCCCTCAGGGAGAATAATAGATAGTGAATGCTTCTTTTAGACTTTTAAAGGTGTCAGACTCTCAGTTCATCTTTCCTAGGTCAGACAAGGGATGGCCCTTAGAGAAAACCTTGCTGTATCAATACAGATTTTCTCTGTGGATGCAAAAGACAGCTTTTTGGGGTGACTTCTGTTTGCAGGCCCTCTAAACAGCCATCTCGAAATATGTCAAAGAAATATATTTGGGTGTAAAATACTTTGATTTCCTTCAGTCCCCACTTTGAAACTTCACTTTCAGAAAGTTTCACTTATGTGTGAAACTCTTTATATAAAACCAAGTCGATAGCTTGGGAGAGATTTGAATTAGATGTTGTGAAATAAGAGTTAGGCCAAGGAGGGGAAAAACAAATTGGGATTAGCAGGAAAGAACAAATTTGAGTATTCCATATCTTCTTGAATCAGCCTCTTAGTCCCGAGAATAGATGAGTTCCATTAAATAGCTACGTCCCATTCCAGAAGTGCCATTGCAGATGCGCTCTCAGAGTAGGTCTCTGTATATGATGCAGGCAAACAGATCTTTAATAAGCGGCATTTCTATGGAAACAGAAGAAAAACAAAGGCTAATGTCTGCAGTAGTCTACAGACTAGTTTCTCTAGAACATCCGAAGCACCTTCAGATTGCAGCAGCAATCTGACAGATTTTCCTGGATTGTAGTTTGAATCAGGTGTTCAAGTGAACTTTCTGAGTACTCTACACATTAGTGGGCATGCAGTGGTTTATATATGAGCTGCTACAGTGATTTTGCCCAAAGTTTATACGAAGATGTCTAGCTTCAGTTTCTGGGGCTTCAAGAAAAGAACAGTTTTAAGTTTGAGTGAGTCTATGTGAGACAAATGGGCAAAAAGTTTGAAAACAATAGTTTGGAGACTTTTAGTCATGAAAGAATTCTGGATTCAGTCCAAATTGTAGGCAAATAATAAAAACTCAAAAACAATGGACCAGGCTAGAATTTAATAACAGATGTACTATAGTTTTCTTCTGAAACAGTTTTTCTCTCTCCAGTCCCCCGTTTCTATAATACTAAGGATAAATCATAACAAGACCGACTTATTTGCAAAATAAACTTTGGTCTTATTATACTTGGCCTGATTATTTGCATAAAATGCAGCAAGTATAGTGATTGACCATATAGGCTCTTTTAAAGTTGACTTTGCTGTTTTTCTTTTTCATAAGGAATCTCAGATTAAACTTTTAAAAGCCTCCTGAAGTTAGGAAGCTAAGCCAAGGATTTTCCATCATACTCTGCCTATAATACCTGTATGAATTGGGTGAACTCCTCATTTCTCAAGGTGCCAAAATTTCTTGAGGTTCCTGTGCCTGTCAGAAAGTGACATTCTTTACTTACCGCAAGGTCAGGAACCTCGTAAGGGAACTGTGCAGACAAGATATCAGATCAGTCTTTCCAAAGGACTTTTTATTGGCTCTGTGAGTGAAGTCAACCTCAATTCCTTAACGCAGTCTGATCATATCTGAAAATAAACCATTCTAGTCAAAACCTTGGTAAAATAAGTAGTGTCTCTGATTCTGTCCTATTACAGAAAAAGACAGATTCTTATTGAACTTATGCAAATAACTATATTGCCATGAAGTAAGAATACTCATGAATAGTTTCAAAATTCTGGATAAATCAGGTAGAAAGAAAAGTAAATGCTTCAGTTTTGCTCACGAAACTATACTTTACCCAGTTGCTGTAAGCTATAAATAGCTCAAAAGAAAAAAAGTTTTTTTGACTCTGGAAAGTAAAACATAAAAGAATCAGCAATGTTTCAAACAAACATTTATAAAAAATCATTTAAGTTCTTCATCAGTTCAGTCCAGTGTTATTAATTCTTGCTCTACTTCGTGTTAGGTTAGCAATTCTATGAGTTCAGTGTGTGTGTGTGCGTGTGTGTGTGTGTGTGTGTGTGTGTGTGTGTATGGCATTGTTTGGACTTCTCGCCTCGTCCAACTGCATGATGTCAAAGTCATAAGCAGAGGTCTGTGTTTCTGAGTACCTGTCAAAGTCTCTTTATCCTTTCTGTGAACCTCTTAAAGACAAAACACTTCAGGATTATACTTGTTTGCAAAGACTTTTTAGAAGACTCATCAGAATAAATCAAATTACTATGGACAAGACTCAAAGTGGCTGTGGTTAAAGATGCAATTGACAAGAAAATTTGGTTATTTTTGTGGCATACAACAATTTAACATAAAAATCGTAATTATAACTGATAACTTATACTAAGACATATCAAAATTTTAGGAATCTCATACAATTTTGGAACACATATTAATAACACATTTATATGAATATAACTCAGGGAAAGTTAAACATCATTTCTTATTTGATGATGCTTCCCATATGATTATAACATGCCAGATAAAACTAATATGTCTTTCTTGGACTTCCAGAAGCCTTTTTTTTTTTTTTTGGAATGTACAAAAGTTAGTTCCATGTCAAAAACACTTAATTTTAGAATTTGAAATTTGATTGTGAGAAGTTTGTTAAATATCAAAGGTTTAAAACACTTGATAGTAAAATAAGAAAGGTTTAAAACATTTGATCAAAATAGGGTCATAGGTCACTGTAAAATAGTAATTATTCATTTAGCCAAAGTGATGATTAAAAAATTTTAAAAAGCAAAAACCTTTATTCTTCGAGAGAGAACACTCAGTTTTCCAAAAAACAAAAGATCTAATAAAGATAGCACAAGACCAATGGAATTTGTCTCTCCCTCTCCCCATATATATATATATATATATTTTTTTTTGCAGTATACTCAAAATGTAAACAAAAATATTTTACTATCTCTTATTAATACTACATAGAAATCTTGCTCAAAAGAGAAAACCAAATTTTACAAATAATCCAGCAGTGCATTATTAATGCTAAAGCTTATTTTAATAAAACTTTATGAATAGACCCATCCAATTTCAATCAGCTTTGACTGTTCCCGAAACCTCAATATTTGTCCTTGAGGCCACATCAGAAGAATGAGGAATTTATTAATTTGCTGGCAAATGAGGAAAATGGCAGACTCCTGTCTTAAAGTACCAACTTTCCTAAACATAAGCAGAAATACAGAGCTTTTAAAGGGAGGCCATTCAGTTTCAGGCAATTGCTGTTCAACTACAGTTGATGATTCTGATTTATCCCTTCTCTGGCGAAGACACTCTCATGACCTCTGCCAGACCTCCAGGACCCAGGCCAGATCATTGTGCTGAGCCATCTTACGTAGCACAAAGAACAAAGGACATTCCCATGTGGGACCAAACCGCTGGCCTGAGGCAGGGGTTTGAGTTTTAGTTCCTAAAGAAGGTGAGAAGGTTTTAAAGAGACAGAAAACATTTTTGCCATTTTCCCCAGGCCATTCCCTCTGTTACATATTCCCCACTACCAATTTTACCCTTCCATATCTATGGGAGGAGGGGCAACTACTTGGTTACCTGACCACACAAGATATTTCTGTAAACCTTGTGTAACCTCTTATAATTTTTTACATTCTTTTTCTTTCCCAACTTTCTATATCAGTTCAATTTTTTTCCTTCAATTAAAAACCTTTAAATAACCTCCAAACTAGGCAAAGTTACTTTTCCTTTAACAGAAACCACATTCCCATGCCTTCCTTATAAACTTCCTTACCAAAAACACATCCTACTTTCCTTAAACACTTTGCATACTGAAGTGTTTCTCTTACATCTGGTTTTAATTACATATATTAATTGCAATGTTAACCCTTAGTAACCCTTGTTTTCAGTGGAAAACCTAGTAAGCAATTTCAATTGTTATGTACCAGATGCAAAACTCAGAAGAAAGGAGAGGGCTTTGAACACAATGCCTGAAGCACTCACCACCCCCTGCTCCCCAATATAGCCAGGAGGCAGAGCTGGGCCAGGTAGGACAGAGCCCAGGCACTGCAGATGTATATATACCACCAGGCCTCACAATAGTCATTTGTCTAGATTCCAGAACCTAAAGACTCAAAAGTAAAGACATAAACTCACAGACAAATTAAGCAAGCACAAAAATATTAGAGAAGCAACAGTTTTATGACCTTAAAACATGCATTAGAGGCAGTATAAACTTGTCTGACCAATAGACCAAGGCAAAAATGCCTATATTAATTCTGAAGATATTTCTATTTTATTTTACCAACAATTTTAAAACTGGCTTTATTTATCAGAGATTACTAAAGTCATGTGAACTTGAAAAGCATTTGGCCTCATTTACTTAATTTATGAGTGTTCATTTATTTAGCATTCAATTTGGTGTTTTATTATTTCTTATGAACACTACACAAAAATCTTGCTCAAAAGAGAAAGATATATGTACACATGTATACATAAAAATATGGACAAACACAAATAAAGATCTTATAGCTTTGATTTTAAAATTTTAGCCATGAATCACTTAAAATTCACTAGTTTAAAAGGACAGTTGGATTAAACTGTGTGTCTGTGAAAATAGAAAACGTTTATCTGTTCCATATAGCTGAGGCCCTCAGTGAGTTTTAAAGAAAACGGTGTATAAATTTACATTTCAAAGCACACAGAGAGTATTTAAGCTTTTTCAAGAATGAGTTTGGGCTGGGTGAGGTGACTTACACCTGTAAGCTTTGGGAGGCCAAAGCAGGAGGATTACTTAAGGCCAAGAGCTCAAGACCAGCCTGGACAACATAGTGAGACTCCATCTCTATAAAAAACTAAGTTTGGATATGTTAGAGGAACATTAAAAATGAATGCCAAAGTAACATAAAATCATAGGAATTTACCATAGGTTTTTATAGGGAGACCAATTTTATTTAGATAGATAGCTTTTAATTTAGTCTGTTTTCCAGCTGGACCACTGTCCTCAGGCAGAGTCCATTAATAAACAGGACCAACAAAGCATTCGCAGTTTCCAGGGCCTAATATTTAAATATGTGAAAAGCAGGCACAGCTGGAAGGAAGAGCATTTGGGTCTTTAAAAATCAAGATCCCACTCTTACGTTGGATTCCCGTTTCCCCCAAGAGAGGAAAGCACGTTAAGACTGGGCTGTGTAACACTTCCACAGTGCATCTCATTGCAAGGACCTTCCCCAAAGGCTGGTGGTGACCAAACACTAATTAGGCTGTTTAGCATAGAGGTCTTAGCCCTCAGTGGTGGGCGTTCCCACAGAATCCAAGTGTTCAAATCTTCCCTTTTATCTAAATGCACAAAGAAATGAGTAGTCCCTTGCAGTAACAGTCATTCACTGCAGCCACTGCCAGCCGCCTCCTAAACTGCAGCTGTCATTATGAACCGCCCTTTGCACAAATCAATAACGGGGTGCAAAGCGAGAACTATGGTAAAGACCTACCTAAAAATAACTGTAATAAGTAGTCACTGTCACCCTGTTTGCTTCTCTACTGTTGCCACTCGGGAGCCAAGCAGCTGGTTCATAAAGATTCTTAACTTTTTCCATAAATAATATCAACTTTTTGAAACCTAAAGGTAGTTTTTAAGATATCTTTCAGGCCCCAGTGGATTGGTTGGCCCACCTAGACCAGCGGCCCGCACCAAGAAACCAACTTAACAGGAATTGTGACCCCAGGGACTGATACAACACAAGAAGATGATTTCTACAACCCTATAATTTTGCCCCAATTAAAAAACCTAATTGCTTAATCCCTTGCCTGCCAAACTATCCTTAAAAACCCTGTCTCCCAAATTCTCAGGGAGGTGGATTTGAGAAACTTTCTCCCATCTCCCTGCTCAGGACTCTGCAGAATAAAAATTCTTTCTCCATTGCAACCCTGACTGTCTCAGCACATTGGCTCTTCTCTGTGCAGCGGACAATACAACCTGGTTGGGTGGCAACAATTATTTTGAAATGTGAATTTCCAGCCATCACACTGAAGGAGCTCAGGAAATTTCACCCCAAAATATGATTTGTTGGTATAAAGAGGATTTTGAATTAAAGGCCCTTAGAGATCAACAGGCATGGAACAGGCATTTCCCTCTTTCTTCATTAAAAAACCAGACCCATCAATAAGAACAATTGACTTCCCTCCCTGTTATCTTAATATATTGCAGGAAAGACAATCAAGAATGTAACCAGACCTGGTCCAAATCATTTTAAATATAATACCTTTCTCTCAGATTAATTTAATTTCTAAAGAGAATCATTTACAAGTCAATTTATTTCCCCCATCCATTCATTCTCCCAAGTATCTATTCATCCTCCCTAGTAATCATTTATTACCACTCAGCAGAATTACTGAAATTCCTCATCTCCCCACCTTCCTCTAAAATGGGGGTATATAAACTTCTGGACCCCACTGGGATATTGAGTAATCACTCTGTGATTCTCCCTGGGCACAAGGTAAATAAATCTTGTTCTCTTATTAATCTGCCTTATTGCAAATTGATCTTTCCATGAACCTTCTAGGGTTGGGGGAAGTTTCCCTCATCGTCATGACACACACAAAGGTCATGTTCTCTCTCCTAGTACAGAGTAATTCCTGGGACCTTCAGAAGCCAAAGAAATGAGGTAACAATGCAAAAGAGAACAGAGCTTTAGGAGAAACTTGTCCTGGATCCTTGAGACTCTGTAAGGAAAACAGAAGACCCCTATAAGGGGGTGAGGGGTGCCTTCTCCTGTGTTCCTCAGGGGTCTCGGGGCTTCTAGAAGTTCCCTCAAGATTTCTTTGTGTGGTATTGAAAATGGTAAAAGGAAAGAGGAGCAGAAGTGGAAGAAAATGGAAGAACAAGTCTTAGAGGAGCAAATTTAGGGAGATTTTAACATTTCTAAAAAGCCAATAAAATTTTATATTTTTCTCTGTAAAATCATACCAACAATAAAGGAAGTGAACAAAAGGACCAAACATTTAATTAAAAGAAGTTTCAGTCTACTAAGAAAAAAAAAACAAAACAACCCAGAAACAAGATCCAAAAGACAAAAAGCAAAAAGGCCGTTGTTTTCTCCAAAAAATTTTTATAGCCTGAATATCAGATTTTAGTTAAGCTGACTCCTGATCATAAAGCTCTTTAAAAAAATACTTTCAAATCTCTCAGCATATTTCAGCCAGGACAAACGGCCAATATTCCTGGTTTTTAAACTTTTTTCTTCTTTTCTTTCTTTTAAACCAAAGGTACCTTTTCAAGTGACTCACCAAAACCAATAAGCCTTAACCAAGGTTACAACTTAACCAAGGATGAACTGGGCATCTCCAAAGAGGTGCAAAGTAGTACTTACAAGATCCAGAACCACCCCAAAGATAGCTAAAAAAAAGCAAAGTTTTGCTAGCTGCAAGTGGGGTGCAACCCACATTTCTGTCTGGCCACATTCTCTGGGGTCTCAGTTTCTTAGCTGACTGTCTACCAAAGACCCCAAAGCCCTGTATGCCTCACAGACATTAAGAAATAAAAGCTGCTCATGGAATGAAAAAGAATCAT
>RJWJ010045038.1:0-11914 GCA_004363605.1 Indri indri
TGGCATTAGAAGCAAGACAGTTTGACTCTGTATTTTTTAGACTTTTGCTTTTTAAAACTGCTGGAATTCCTGTACTTTATGTAAGTACTACTGGGATACTAGTTTTTACCCTGAGGCAAGATGGATTTTGAAATTCAGGTTTATTTAATGGGTATACAATAAAACTTGGAGAATTAAAGCAATGACAATACCTTTAGCCTGTGGGTAAGATATTAACTTTAACTTATTTCATCTGGTGATATTAGTGTAGCCTAGTCACAGAGATTAGAGAGTAACTTCCTTTCCTACAGGTTGAAGGTACCTTTATTCACTGATCAACTCAAAACTTATTTATTTTAAATGCTTAGCTACCATATACCATACATTGTAGTGGGCACAAAGATGCAGTCATAAACAAAGGTGCATAGAAACCCTCTGAAAAAAATTGCTTTCTAGCAGGTATTTAGCAGCTAAAGAGCTGTGAACAGTGGTTAATTGATTGATTAGCACTTTTAAAGAATAGTGTTTGAGGTAAGTTCTTTCCCTGCATGTTTTCTGACAATAAAGAGAACAAGACCAATTACAAACCCCCCTTCCAACTGAGGAGGAAGAGGAGGATTTAACTTAAAAAATAATTGAAGTTTTGACTAATACATGAGACAGAACATTTTAATGATTAAACAGAGACTGAACCGTGTGACTTAAAATGACCTTAGAACATTTTATGTTGTCTAAGAGTGATCAGAAATTCATGGGGGTTGCCTGAATCTTCATTATAGGGCAGGGGATTAGCTAGACCGAAAGATTAGATGAAAGGGCAAAAAGACAAAAATAATTTTGCTTTCTGAAAAATTTGCTGTATGATTTTACCACATGCAGTTTACCCCATGAACTTACAAATGTAACTGCATTTGTATGTATTTGTATACATATATGTATGAGAATATCTCTAGTGTATATTCTGGGAGCAGATTTGCTGGGACAATAGGTTATGCACATACTTAACTTTTAATTATAATGCTATATTGTTTTTGACCTATATAGTCTTAAGGTTTCTCTCAGGTTGACTAAACTTTAGACAAGTTTCCTCCTTTCTCTAGACTCCTGACCTTCCTCTCACCTAGACCCTGAGAAAATTTTAATGGCCTAACCAGGGAGTTCCTTCCCCTCTCTTTTCTCAGAAAATTTACTTAAGCTGTAATTGTAAATTCTTTCTCTGCCCTATTGAGATGTAAATCTTTTAAAAGCCTCTTGCTAGTTTTATAACCCAGGAATATCTTTCTCAAAGACCCAAAAACCATTCCTTTGAAATGTGATCATCAATGAAGATAGACCCCTTTCTCCCAGTCTCTGTGGGAAGGTAGGAACTTAACTTCAGTGGGTACTTTGTTCCAAGTGGTAAAACTACTTCCTGCTATAAAGAAAAGAGAAAGTTTACTATTCTTTTGAATAAAGCCAATTAGCAAACACAGATGGCCAATGATATACCTCATTCCAGCCCTAAAAAATTCACCCATCCCTTTATTTCTGTGGAGTTGAGCTCAAACTGAGTTTTGGCCTCTCTCCCCTGCTGCAGTAGCCTTGAATAAAGTCTCCCTTGCCTTTTTAAGTTTGTTTGGTACCATTTTTTCCTTGACATTTTCCAATTACCTTATCGTCAGCAGTATATGAAAAATTCTGTTATTGTAATTTCTTGTCACAACTTGGCATTTCATTTGTCTATTTTTTCATCATGGTGGATGTGCAGTTATATCTAATTTTAAATTTAATTAGCATTTTACCAATATGACTGATCATCCATCTTTTCATGTGCTTACTGGTTCTGCATATTTTTATCTTCTGTGAAATGCTTGATCAAATTATTTGCTCATTTCTGTGTTTTTTTTTTTTACTTGTTGATTTTTTTAGACTTTCCTCACATATTCAACGCATGAACCATTTGTTGGCTATATGTGCAACAAAAGGTTACACATAGCTTTTCCCAGATATAGTCGTATCTACCCGCTTAATATGCAAGTCTTCTGAAGAATAGAAGACATCCATTCAATGTAGTCGATTCTATTTTTATTTTGTATAGAATTTGTGATTTTGGATCTGTTTGAAAAATCTCTTTCCGTTCTCCTACATCTAATATGGGAAAAGTTGTATTTCGAGAAGTTGCCAGAAAGAAGTAAAGGAAATGCCAACTTCACAAAAAATGCTAATGTTGACATAAGGCTCAAATGAAACTTTTTTGTGAGAATCTAAGAACTCTGGCAGATAAAAGCAGAGAAAAACGGCTGACTCGAAGCATTTCAAGCATGTCTCATCCACTTAGAAGAGTCAAAATAATGTGTAGATAATCACACTTTGAATACATTATCCAAGAGGGAACACAAGAGTTTAAGAGAAAAGTGACAGAAAACTCCAAAAACTAGTAAGAGGGAAAATAAGTAGCCCATGCAGCCGAGACTTGCCAGGAACTAGAAGTGACATCCCAATGCAGGAAAGAGTACATGAAAGTCTTTCTGAGGGCCACTTTTCCACTGAGGAATCCTAAAATCCAGGCCAAGGGAGAGCACCTTGACCCTTCCAAGCCCTGAATCTAACTTAGAGAGCAGCCAGGAGACTATGAGAAAGAAATGCTCCAGGGAGGGAACAAGCCCTGGGCCCCACACCCTTCCTGAGATCTAAGTGGCTATGGTTAGATGCCATTCTTGATTCTAGTTCTTAACAGACTGTATGTGGTCCTGGCAATGAGTGGTGCCAGTCCTAGGCATCAGGGAAACGGGCTGCTGCCGTGGAGCCAGGGCATGAGCAGGGACTCAGCTCCCACAACCAGGACTGAGAAGTAAGTTTGGTATGGGCTGTAGGCACCATCACTGGAACTGGGCATCACCCTCAGGACTTGAACAGGATGAGAGTTGCTGAGGAGGCTGGGTCTTGAGCTGGGTAGGGCCTCCTATGGCTCAGGGCAGAGTTTGGGCTAGGCATGAACTCCTGGATCTGCAGAGTCTGACACAACAGCTGGTCCACTGCAATAGCCACAACAGGGGAATGAACCCCTCCAGGGCCGGGGTATGAGAGGGATGCCAGTTCCCCACCCACTGGTCAAGGCTGTGGCCACTGGGACTGGCCCTACCCTTCCTGTGGCAGGACCTCTGTGCAGCAGTGGCTGCTCTTCACCCAAGCATTCTTCCGGGGCCCAGAGGATCAGCCTATCTGCACCCAGCACATCTAGTGTCAGCACTCACCATGAAGGGCCTGAGTCCAATCTTGCCCCATCCAAGTCCACCCAGTTTTGCAACCCCTGCCCCCCAGCTCCCTGAGACAGAGTGTGGAATCCAGAGTCCTAGGGATTCTACTGCAGCCAATCCAGAACTTAGGACATCTGAGTACTCCTCCCAGGGGACTGAGGTTGGGCATAAACACCCTACCACTGTCACCTCATCTGGCTCCTACTGGCACCTACTGGACTAGAGGCTGCCTGCAAAGCCCATTGCAACCACTGCCAACACAAACACACAGCGCTTGGGGCCCAGAAGAGCATTTTAGCTCCATTGCTACAGTCTTCAGCCATAAAACACTGGCTGCCCAGGAGCGCAAGAGCCCACTTACCTACCCAGTACCCCACTACTACAACCAACACCTCAGAAAGCCACCCAGAGGCCCAAGAATCGGCCTGCCTGGAACCACAAACACAGGTGCCAGCATATGCCACCCCAGGGCACAAGGATAAACATGCTCAGCTCACCACCACTACTGCTGAAACCTAAAGATGGTCCCATCTGGCATGAGTCCCCAGTACAACTTCACCATAGCCTCCACCAATAACCACACCCTAACATACCAAGGAAACCACAGGTAACACTAATGCTGTTTATAGCCAAAGAAATACAGACTTCACTACTGCATGCAATTTTGCCGGGAGTTACTATCATGAATGGATATTGTCATGAATTTTGTGATGTTTTTTCTCTTTTTATTTTCTCTTATAAGTTGATTGAGTGGATTGCATTGATTGATTGTCAAATGTTAAGCTATCCTTTTACTCGTAAAAGCCCCACTTTATCATGATGCATTATTTGCTTTGTAAATTGTGAGAGTCTGTTGCTAATATTTTATTAATATTAAGGATATCTGTGTTTATGGTCATGAGGGATATCCACTTGTAAATTCATTATCATATGATTTTAGGTTTTGTTTTCAGTGCTGTGTTGGTCTCATAAAAGGATTTGGGCTATGTTTCCTCCTTTAATATTTTTGAAAAAATTTGTATATGCTTGGGCTTTGTGTGTGTGTGAAACAATTTTTACTCACATTTTCTTTGTGGAAAATTGTTGGCTATGTATTCACTTTCTTCAACAGATTTTCTATTTCTTCTTGTGTACATTTTGGTAAATTGTGATTTCCAAGGAATTTTTCCATATCATCTGATTTGTTGGCCATAAATAGTTTGAATATTGTTTATCCTTTTGAAATTCTATAGGATCCATAATGACATTCTCTATTTTATTCCTGATAGTACCAATTTGTGTTTTGCTTAGATATTCCAGGGATTTACCAATTTTTAGTCTTTTTAAAGAATCAAATTTTGCCTTTGTTTTCTCTATTGTTTTTCTCATTGCTTTTTGATTTGTTTTTATTATTTTCTTCCTTCTACTTATTTTGAGTTTATTTTGTTCTTCTTTCATTATCTTCTTGATGTGGAAATACAGATAACAGTAACCCTTTTGTGTTTTCTAAAATAAGCATTTAATGCTATAAATTTCCCTCTAACTAGTGTTTTAGAGGCATCCCACAAATTTTGACATGTTGTATTTTCATGATTATTCACTTCAAATTATTCTCTGTTTTTTCTTGTGATTTCTTTTTTGACCTCCATTATATCTGGAACAGAATTGTTTAATTTCTATTATATTAATTTCTATTATAACTTTCTACATATCAGGTTTTATAGATTTCTAATTTAATTTCATGGTGTTCAGAAAATATGCATTGTTAGATTTAACACTTTGAAGGTTATTGAGAATTATTTTAGTCCCTTTTTATAGTCTACTGTGTTAAAAACCTATGTGTCCTAGGAAAGAATGAGTTTTCTGCAATTTTTGGGTATTGTATTCTATAAATATTAATTAGGTCAAGGTAATTTGTAGTTTTTTAAACATTGTCTATATACTCCCTGATTTTTCAAAATCCTGTCTTAAATAATAGGTTAACCAAAGTTTGCATAGATTTTCAAGGCTCTAGGTCACACGCTTTATGAAAACATACACTTTTATTGTGATTAGTAGAGGATATAGCACCCATAGTAACAACTAATCAACTGTTGTATAGTTTAGTTGTTAGTAAGGCAGTTGTACTGAATCTGTCCAGGTTACTTTCCCTAAGTAGGCAAGTGGTTCCTATTTTACATTGACTTTGGTTGTGCTGTGACTACCTGTTCATCCTTCCATGTTCTCCCAATCAGATGATTTTCATAATGGCCTCTGAAGGTAGTGTCAGGTGTATTCCCTGTTGAGAAGATTAAAATTTCTGGATCCAGAGCAAGTGTACCAATTTTCCCTCAGTCAATGGCTAAGTAGAGCAGTGAACCACAGTTATATGAAGGTACAGAGCCAGTCAGCAAACCTGTGTGACTGCTGTTTTGCCTACATCACCGCTTGTGCTGGGAGCAGACTTGTCTACTCTTTTTAGCTCATGATTAATGAGAGAGTATGTATCATATTTTGCCTAATGTTCTGTGATTTTATTAAATTCATTTAGAAATTTTCTTTATTTCTATGAGTACATATGGGGAAGACAGTTGAGGGTAGAGAAAGGCAGACAAATGTTCAGTCTTCCATTACAAACCAGATGCTGCCTGACTGGAGGTAAGAAATATATAAATTGTTTGACTAATCCCTGCCAACAATCTAATGTCCACTAGTGAAAAGCAAATTGGTGCATGTGTCACCACTGACACTTTTGTTTCCAACATTATCTTTCGTTTACCCATATCAGGAATTTTCAGTATGTTTTTCCAAGCAGAAAAATGATTCCTGGTAAACCTGAGTGGTTTCGTAAAATTTTTGCTAAGAAATAAATGGTAATTTATAACCAGTCAATTGTGTGCTTGAGGGTCTCAGAGATCTTTAGCTGGCAGAGGATGGCAAATAGTGGAATCTGATTCCTTTCTTAACATTTAGCCACTTTAAATAGAAGTCATTCTCATTTTAAAAAGTTCTTTTCTGTTTCTGATTTGTGAGTCTTTTTCATTTTTTTTTATTTCAGCATGTTACAGGTGTACAAATGTGTAGGTGTTTGATGATTTATTTTATTCTTTTAGTCTGCTATTTTTTTCTAAGTTTCTTTTAGCTTAATTTTTATTAAGCAACAATTTTTATCTGCTATGTGGTATCAATGATATACTTTCATTATATGTAGGAATGTTATTCTGCTTCCTATTATCTTTTTCACTAAAACAACTTTGAGATTCTGCTGCAAACTTTCTCTGTAGTATTTGCAGGTGAAATGATCTTGTACTTTGAGGAGGGTGGGGTGACCAGGGATATTTATTGTAGTTTGAGCACTGTAAAGCCAACTTGTCTGTTGTTTTCACCACCTAATCAAAAATAAGGCCTTAATTTCTTTCATGAATGTTTTATAGTTTTCAGTGTACAGATGTTTCACCTCCTTGGTTAATTTATTCCTAAGTATTTTATTCTTTTCGTGCTATTGCAAATGGGGGATACATTTCTAGAATGGGAGGAATATAGATAATTTTAAGGCATCAAAATAAAAGCCTCAACTTTCTGAGAACTTCCTCCACAATCCCCCACCCACCTCTTTATCTGAATTCCCTCGTTCCTTTGCCTCTGTTGGTCTTAATCTGCTTAATTGGATTCTACTACTAGCATTATCTTCTCAATACAGGACTTAAACCTGGAAAATGCTTTAGTTTGTTAGTTTCTAGCATAAAGCCCAGACTCCCAGATAGTGTTACCACTTACAGATATTCCCAATGTTCTTTGAACCCTCACTCAAATTGGTGGCCACCATGTACCATCCCAGCCTTTTCTGCTGCTCTTTTAATGAACTGAGAAACTTGGCAGTGAGTCTATCATGGTGATTTGAGGTTCTCTGGATTTAAGTTCTGTCATAAAGCCCCCTTTGCCTTCCCTCTATTTTCTCTAGTAGAGTGACTTATATTAAGTAGGTCATTTAGCTGCTACTAGTTTGTCTTCTACTTTTATTAGGGGATTCTTGAAGTTATCCTCTCACTGTAGTTATGTTTCTCGAAAGATTTTAAAAGATGTAAGTTCTGCATATCTGACACAACTATCTTCCCAGAATCTTGCTTGTTTATATTTAACTTAAATCTTTCTCACTGTCTTTAATTGGTATTCTGCTCACTTCTTCCCTATTGTCATTACTGTTTTACACAATACTTTTAACTATTTTCAGTTATAACCCATTGTCTTTCCACTTATCACATCATTGTCATCTTTATTAAAACAGAATTCCACATCAATTCATGAGTAGATTAACAAAATGTGGTATGTGTATACCATGGAATACTACTCAGCCATGACTTAATGCCTTTTGCAACAATATGGATGGAACTGGAAACCATTATCCTAAATGAAATATCTAAAGAATGGAAAAACAAACACCACATGTACTGACTATTAAATTAGAACTTACTGATGAGCACACATGTGCATAGAGGGAAGTAAAACTCAATGGAAATCCATCAGTAGGAGGAGTAAGGAGGAGATGGGCAAAAACCTACCTAACGGGTACAATGAACACCATCTGGGTGATGGGCACACTTATAATCCTGACTCAAGCATTACAAAGGCAATCCTTGTGACCGAAAACATTTGTACCCTCCTAATACTTTGAAATTTAAAAATGCCCCCAAAGCAGAATTCCAGAAACTAGGCTAATGTGATTTAAAAAATAATAACCTATATAGTAAGTGTTCCTTGCTTCAAATATACATGTATGTGTGAGGATAATGACTAAGATGTGTGATAAGCACCTTGAGCAATTTGAGGAAATATGCAAAATAAATACAGAAGCAACAACATATTCATGTATTTGTTTATTTATACTTTATAGCTTCCTATGAAAAGAATGTGAAAAAGTGGTATTATAATTATTTTAATCAGATCGTACCTTTTGCTGTTTTCATATTTGCTAACTCCGTGTAGAATTTGGGTCATAAAATGAAGGATGCAGTCCCTTCTACACTTGATCTACTAGCTACTACCCTTTCTTTTCCTTTTCCCCCCTCTTCCTTTCCTCCTTTTTCCTTCCTCTTCACTCTTTCTTACCATGTTTCTTTCTTTTTTCCTCCCTCTTTATTTCTCTTGTCATTATAAAGCACTTGAATAAAGCATGATTACTGATGCTTCAAATGTAATATACCATAAAGTTTAGAAAAATAATAAATGTGTTGGATGACAAAATATGGCTCCAAATCTATCCTGGTGATTAAAATTTTTAAAATAAAATGAAACAGAACTGGATGTGAGAAAGAAAACCTGGAACGTGAAGCCAACTATGTAAAATTCAGGATGAGAGTAAAAAGCTCTCAGCAGAGGTGTTTTAGTCAGCAGTGGCTATAATTTTAGTCAATGATATGAAATGGCCACAAAATGGCAAAATAACCTTAGCCTGCAATGATTACAGAGAAAACTTAAGACCCCCCCCCCCACACACACACTTTTATCTAGAAGGAGACCAATATTCTTTTTTGATGATGGCATAATTTAAGTATTACGTTCGTATTTAAGGCCGCGCTTTAACAGGATTTTATTCCCACCAGATGTATTCCAATCAAAGACACTAAAATGGGAAAGGTACTCAAAACCTTTTGATATGAATCGATGCCCAGGATTGTAGCTTAAGGAAGAGAAGATTTGAGAGTTTTACTCAAATATTGATAGTGTTACCACATGGGAGAATTGTATAAGGTCCCTAGTGGAGGAATTAGAAAGCATGGGTCAGTATGAGAAAGAGTTCAGATGAATATAAGATAGAATTTTATAAAAATCAGACAAAAGACAGAATTGGATTCCTCAGGAGGTGAAGAGATATTTAAACCACATTCAGAAGAACACTTGGCAAAGATTCTGTAGAGAATATTCTACAGTCTCAAAGGTGATTGGATCACATGTCTTTTAGAATCTCTTCAACTTATGAATGAGTATAATTTTTTGAAAGATCCATTTTACTCCCAAAGAAAGAACACGTGCCATTCTCAACTTAAATTCAAATAAAATCTTTAAAAAGGGAATCATTTGTGCTAGATTATAAGTTGGAACCAATTATAAAAACTATTGAAAATATAATTTAGCCCCATTTGCATTGTTCTCTAGTGAGATAATTAAAACCAAAATCCAATTCCTGAAAATGGAAAAAAAAAATGCTATATATAGGTTGAAATATATGTTACTGACCAGGAAATTAATGCTGAATTCAAATAAATGTATTTCAATAATGTCACCGAATTTTGCTCCTCAAAAATATAACAAAATGTCCCCAAATAACTTACAAAACAACCACCACCCTAAATACCTCAAAACAAAAATAGCAAAAAGAGTAATAACATGAACTAAGCGGCCAGGCATAGTCGCTATCGCCTGTAATCCTAGCACTCTGGGAGGCTGAGGCGGGAGGATCCCTTGAGATCAGAAGTTCGAGACCAGCCACAGCAAGAGCAAGACCCCATTTCTAATAAAAAAAAAAAAAAATAGAAATTAGCTGGACAATTAAAAATAGAAAAAATTAGCCAAACGTGGTGACAAATGCCTATAGTCCTGTTAGGTCTGGGTGAAGGGCAAACAGGTGGCAAGGCAGGAAGAGGAAGTGGTAAAGACGGTGAGTGGGAACCAATCAGAATGCAGAAAAGAAACAACAATATCAAATATTGGTGGCTAGAGACTGTTCCTTGGATGGAGCATGCACACTGGGGAGCTTGTAGTGCCCTTAACTGACTTGGGGCGCATTACCATCTAATTAGCATTATGGTTTTGACCCCCAACCTCAGTAGGGCTTTTATGAAGGATTCTGGGAAGACACATGCATAAGCTGTTATAACCCCAACATGTTATGTAACCTCTTATGTAACCTCAACCTGTCAATCACTCGAAGGCGGGAAACAGAAACCAATCCCACCAAGGAGAGAGGTAGGACAAACTAGTGAGCATAAAAAAGTGTGTGCCAAGACTTTGGGGTCTTCTCCACTTGCGGAGAATGACCCATCTCTCCCTCTGGGAGGTACTTTCATATTTACGTACTAGCTTTGCAATAAACATTGCATGGGATTGCTTTGTATTTGTGGTCACTCTGCCATTGGCTGGAGTTGGTACTAGTACTCATTCCTGACACTGGGAACTGAGGACCAGGGAACTTCGAGGCAAACTTAACAGTCCCAGCCACTCAGGAGGCTGAGGCGGGAGGATTGCTTGTGTTCAGGAGTTTGAGGTTGCAGTGAGCTATGATTATGTCACGGCACTCTAGCCTGGGAGACAGAGTAAGATCCTGTTTCAAAAAACAAAACAAAACAAAACAAAAAAATAAAAAACAGGCTATTGGAGAGTAAAAGATGAACAGGGATAATAAATGGAGCTGAAGTTTTTTGATGGAAATGAATTTGCACAGGCGAACACTAAATTAGGAACACATTCCTGAGCCAGGAGAATATCCCTCGCTGAGAATATGGCTAGTCCTGCTAACGTAATGAATGCTGGTGAGAACATTTAGCAGGATTGTAGACGCCCAGATTTTCTAACTGTAACCTCAGTTTAGCGCTGTTTCTTCCCCTACAATTCCCTCAAGTTGTAGAATAGTGGATAGAGTAGAAAACATCCAGATCCCTTAAACTGTGTCTTTAAATAAAAAACAAAATTCTCTCAGATAAGAAGAAAGTGAACAAAATGCATAGTAATCACCAGACATGCATTATAAAAATTAAGAAACAGCACAATTCAGAGGGAAACACGAAAGGACAAACTATGCAATGACCAATATTTTCCTACAGAAGAAAACAACTCAATCTAGGGAAGAAATATGCCCCAATCACTTAATGGTACAATGCAACAAAATAACAACATGAAATCTGTGACATAAGGGCTCAAAAACAAGGCTATAAAACAGTTTTATGATGTGGTAGAATAATGGGCCCTGAATGATGTCCAAGTCCTGATCCCTGAAACTTGTGAATATGTTACCTTATGTGCCACAAGGGATTTTGCAGATGTGAATAAAGTTGAGGAGTTTGAGAAGGGGTAATTATCCTGAGACATTTTTGTGTGCATGTGCACCTAATATAATCACAAAGGTCTTTATAAGGGAAAAAGAAAGGAAGAGTCAGGGATAGAGAAAGAGTAATTTAAAGATGCTAAGCTGCTGCATTTGAATATGGAAGAAAATAACACAGGAAATGCAGGAGGCCTCTGGAAGTTGGAAACTGCACGGAATATTCTCTGCTATTGCCTCCAAAAGGAATGCGGCCCTGCTGACCCATTTCAAACTTCTGACCTACAGAACTGTAAGAAAATTAATTTGTGTTGTTTTAAGTCATTAAGTTTATGGTGATTTGTTAGAGCAGAAAGAGACTAATGCAAATAACATGAGAACAAAAAATGTACTAACGATCTGAGGACTAAGTAAGCACTGTTAAATAAAAAAAATCAAGGGAAAGAATAGATTCACTGAAAGGAGGAGAAGCATGAAATATTTTCAATGGATAGATGTGAAAGAAGACTCAAAGTTTAAACAGATTAAGAAATAAATAAGGCAAAGACAAGCCAGCAGAGGGATGTGGTTTTTCTGAAAAAAAAAAAAAAAAAAAAAAAAAAACTGCATATGCAAAGTTCTGAAAATATGATACAATTTTCATTCAAGGAGTAGGGCATTTATAAACATTCCCAAACATGGAACATAAGCTCTTTATAAAAATAAT
>RJWJ010045039.1:0-11918 GCA_004363605.1 Indri indri
AAAAAAAAAAGCACTGAGTTAAATCAGAAAATCAGGGTGTAGATGAGACCACTTATTAAATGTGCTAAGATGGAAAAAGTCATTTAACCTCTTTGTCTTAGTCCATTTGTTCTGCTGTAACAGAATACCACGGACTAGGTAATTTGTAAAGAACAGACATTTCTTACAGTTTTAGAGGGTAGAAGTTCAAGATCAAGGCACTGGCAGGTTTGGCCTCTGGTGAGGACTGCTCCCTGCTTCCAAGATGGCGCCTTAATGCTACATCCTCCGGAGGGGAGGAACTCTGTGTCCTCACATGGCAGAAGGGATAAAAGGACAATAAAGGGATGGACTCCTTGTGTCAAGCCCCTGTATCATGGCATTAATCCATTCATAAAGGTGGAACCCTCATGACTTAAACACCTCCCGAAAGACCTTACCACCCAACACTATTGCGTTGGGGATTAAATTTCCAACAGAAGAATTTTGAGGGACACATTCAGACCAGAACACTCTTTGATCTTCATTTTCTTCATTTGTAATTACAAGAATAATTATAACCATTTTGTCCAACACATTCAACCACCTTAGTGATCCATTAAGTATTTACTGAACACTGATCCTGTCCTCTGACTGTGCTATTTAAGATATGACGTTTGTCCCAAAGAACTTATCCCTTAAGTAAAGGAGCGAACAGAGGACCTAAATATCTACAATGCGAAGTAGTATTATAGTAAATGCCACAAGAGGAATTTAGACAAAGTGCTTTGGAACTCAGAGGATGAAAGATTAGCTTCTGTGTAGTGATGCTGAGGCCTTACTGGGAAACAAATGAGAAAATACATGTAAAAGCAGCATATTCTAGTGCACTGTAACAACAAGGTGATGTTGGAACCACACCACCACCACTACGACCATCACCACCGTTACTTCACCAACACCCTTCCACATATCTGGAAGAAAGTGCTCTTGTTTCTTATGCAGTGTTACACGTTCCTCAAGAACCATATTAAAACCCTCTTCCTCTATAAAGAATATTAAAATCAATTATTTTTATGACTTTAAAAGGTAAATTACCTGGAACAAGTTATTATTTTAAGGCTTTTTTTTAATAAAAATGGGAAATAGGTTTCCTTTGAATAACAATATAATTTTAAATGTCATAAAATGAATGGTGATTTACTTTTTTCCACATGCACTTAAAATACAGGCGGTCCCCAGGTTACAGCTAAGATATGTTTTGATAACATTTTTAGGTTAGATCTGTATGTAACTCAGATTCCTAATGAACAGTGTGTATACAGTAATAACAACAATTGCAATACTATAATGGCTCATATGTGGTCACAATAATGTAATACTGTAATGATAATAATACCCCTGTATTGTAATAATAAGTTATAGAAACTATTGTGCTCTTTCCTTTAATTCAAACAAACAAAACATAAAAACAAACTCATACAAAAACTTTAGGAGAAATTTCAAAAAAGAATATTAAAGGTTCATGCCCATCTAATGTTGCATCAGCATCTTGTGATTCTGTGTTCTTGTGTTTCTACCAGCTGCTTCTCTACCTATGAGATGAGCCACAAGCGTAAAGATGCTGCACCAATGAACCGCTAACGCCACGCAGATTCGTTTACATGCACAGAAGAAACTGTTCTCGAATTACTAATTTAATAATTTAATTATAAATTATCCTTATGGGGAGCCTGGGGAGCCCATTTGTAAGTGCAGAACACTGTAAGTCGGGTAGTCCCTAACCCAGGGACTACATGTATATCTTGGTAAGAGACCGAAGACTTTTACAGAGGAAAGGAAAAGCAACATACACCAGACACAAATGCATACACGTACCCCACACACATACACATCCCTACACCCCTCACTTTGCTTTAGGTCAACTATTCTATTCTTCCCCATGCAACATTGTATAAATCCCACTTTTCTCTAACATAAAAGTCTAAATCCTCATTTTGGCACTCTACAAGGAACAAAATTATCATTTACTGACAAGCAGTAGCAGTTTTTTCAGGGCCTGGGGATACATGTCAAGCTAAATTATGGAAAAGCATTTAACAACAACACAAAAAAGCAAGGCTGTTTTTCATGGCAATCAAAGACATTGAAGCTGTAAATGATGTTTGGGGCATTATGCTCCATGGCCAATTCTACCTTCTTATCTGAAATGCTAACTTATCTTTGTGTATTTACCCTTTCACCATGAGGAAGATTCTACCACTCTGAAACAGCCTTTAAAAAAAAAACAAACAAACAATTTTTAAATAAAATGCAGGGCTTGAGGGGGTGACAAAGAGGATTCTGATCCTTGTTGTCAGATGGGGTCCCCCGAAGCAGGATGGGACAGATGTGGAGACTGAACTGTCACACAGGGAGGCAAAGCCTAGGCTCCCTCTGTGGGGGCTCTGGAACTAGAATTGTCTGTGAGAATTGTCCCGTAGTAAGTTTAAACACCTGGGTGTATCTACTCCTGCCCCTATCAACCACTAGATGGGGGCTTCCCCAGTTGCCTGCCTCAGGAGAGAGGTGCCCTCGGGTAGGTGGCTCTCCGGCAGCTGAGGCAAGCCCAGGCTGCCTGCCAACTATGGCACTCCTAGTTGTCAGCGGCGGCCACGAGCCCATCCTGAAGGGGGATCTGGGTGGGACATCTCTGTGTCCATCGCTTAATTTCACACAATTATATCACATGACAGCTCACATCTCGGTCAGATGAATGCTTCAAATAAACCAATGAGGATTACCATTCAAGTACCTCAGGGATTTTCAAAGAAGAAAGGCCTAGAGAAATTATCTAACCTCCTCATTTCAAAATATAGAAAATAAAGATTAAACAGTTCATGTAGTTTGGATGAAGGTTATAGGAGGGATCTGTATATATCTGATGGGATATCACGGGGAACAGTGTCAGGCTCCGCGGTTAGTTCCACACCAGCCAGCCTGAGGAAGGGAAGTTACAGAGCACGAGAGTCGAACTTCAGCTGAGCATGGACTGAACGTTTCAAGAGCCAGGATGGCCCCACTCATCAGTGCATCTCCAGCACTCAGCACAGCGCTGGGTCCACAGCAGGGAAGAGAAAACACTCAAAAAGAATTTTCACACAAGCTGTGAACACATGAAATGCATGGCCTCGGAAGCACTTTCTCCCACACTGGCCTATGCAGAGAACAGGGCTACTACTGACTGAAGTGGCTGTGAAGAGCCTCAAGTGTCAGACAGGCAGGTAGCTGGACTACATGTTAGTTGACAACTCCCCCATCTGGGAAATTCTATGACTCAAACTCCCAGGTCTCATATTTCCAGTTAGTGTTTTTCTTTATAAACTATCCACCTTAACAAAGCACAGAAAGAGACCACCTTCATTTTAAATCAAGGATGGTCCACATAAAGTCTAAACCTAATTCAGCATTCCTCCCACCATATTTGATTTCTTCTCAAAGAAGTAAAATGGCTATTGGAATCTTGCAAATATTTACAGTCTTGTTAAATTTGGTTTTAAGTAGGTCAGCTAGTAAAAAGATGCACTGTTGAAGAGTTGGTTCTTGAGAGTAACTGGTACATGCAATACACCAATTATTGCAATAATATGCAATGCCCAAACAGTAACATGGACTTCACTGTGCTAAGAAAAATTAGTCCAGAAACAAAAGCTAATTCTTTGTGATTATTATAAAAATTAGAAGGAATAAACAGCTACTTCCAAGCCTTGTGATAATTTCTAAACTAAGAGATAACAAAAGGGAGGATTTTTCTAAATAAATATAGCTTACAAAATTAAGCAATCAGAGAGAATCCTAGAGTTTGTAGAAAACTAACAGAAGGTAATTTAGTCCAACTCTGTATAGAAATGTATTAATATTATTCCATATTCTGTACAGATTGTTAATCAGCACCTTCAGGAACTTTTTTCCCCTCACAGTTTTTCAAGGAAATCTGTTCTGTGTATGATAGCTACAGTTTTAGGTACAAACAGATCAGTTAAATGCTTGTTTTGAAAACGGACAAGCTATAAAATAACAACTAGCAATTGGACAATACTTCAGATTTCACAAAAATTTCACATTATAAATTTCATTCGAGTCCCTCAAAATCTAAAGAGAGGGCTAGGTACTGTATCCTTTGATAGTGACTTGCCCAAGATACCCACTGATAAAGTCTTAGAATCAAAAATGTAGACCTTAGCTTTCTAAAGATCTGAGCACATACAAGAGATGGCATCTACTGAAAGAGGTAAATAAAGCTCAACTTGTCTTCTTGGCTTTAAACCTACCTTATTGAAAATTGCTTAGGACCCAATGCTGTTAGAAACAGCACACTTATTTATTTTCCCAAAGCACGCACTTAGTTCTTTTTGTGAAAATTTGAAAAGGATTTACATTTTGTAATGTGAACTGTCTACATACATTTATAATTTCATGTTGGTTCCAGTCATCTTAACCTATTTTAAAATCTTATTAATTCTTGCAGTTGCACTTATGCATGTGCAACAAAACTATAAAAATTCAATCTGAAGTTAGCTTGACAATTATGAGTTTTTAACAATGATCCTTTTTGTTTTGTTTCTTAAAATTGGCAAAAGTGTTTATAGTATATGATAAATCAATGACAAAACACGTCAAAAAACTTTTCAGAAATATAATTTTGTAAAAACACTTTTTACTAGTTAGACTTTAGAACCAATTGCAAATTTACATAGACACATGCTCAAAAGCAAATAAATGGTTTTTAAAGTAAAAGCTAGGATAAAAAGCATCTGACATCCCAGTGAATATAATGGGACTGATTCAAACTGATTCCATGATAAATGGAATTTGACTCTGTGCTTCCACAATTTTTAAGGCAGCAGAGCAAGTGCTAGATAAATAACCTAAGGAAATTGTTGACAGGAAAGACTCTGTAAGGTTCCACAGAAAATCAACTCAGTGCAACATAACCAATACACTTAGCTCCCTAAACTTTCTGCCTTCGACTGAGATATCCAATGGAGGGCCCAGTCTTTTGACTGTTTAACTTGATTTGTCACATGTCCTGTCAGGCATAAAGGGAAAGTGGCCATTGCCTTCCCTCAAGCTAGTGCCGCAGGGCATAGCAGAGGAGCAGGGGCTTTGGAGTCAGGTCAGAATCCACATGCCAACTCCATATTTAATAAATACTGTCTCACCCACCAAACCAGGCCATCTCTGGATGCTGCCAGTTCTAATTTGGCAACTGGGTAAGTGGCACATGCACAGCGAGGAAGGAAAAGTGTGCTGAGGTAAGGCGCTCCCTGCTCCCACACCTCAGGCTTAGGGTGGTCAGGGAGGAGCACGCAGGGAGAACTGGCTGGATTTAAATCTGCAAGGACACTCACCCAAATAACAGTCAATCCAAATGTTTTCCTATCTTCACTGTCCTGTGACCACCCAGGCTCTCTATCTACTTTGGCATTTTTAAGATTCCCTGTTTTTAGCATTCTTTCTAGGGTGGGGCCTTGAAGTAGAACTCAGTCTCCTTTGTCCCAGAAAAACAACACGCACACAGACACAACATTCTTTGGTCTGCTTATGAGTTCTCTCGAGGAGAGTGCCCAAGAAGGATTTGGAAATATTCTGAAAGACAAATGATAAATTTCGTTACAGTAAAGTCATGATGGAATAAAAGACCTGAGAGGGGAGTGGAGCAGGGGGTCAGAACCCGAATAAACCGCAGTCGCTGTGCTACGGCCCTGCTTTGTTTCAAGGATATTTTCATTTTCGTGACTTCAGCGCCAAGTGATTCCATTTTGGCTACTATTTATCATTTTCGTACCAATTCGCTAGCTAGTATTAAATGATTCAACATCTTTTGAGTTTATTAGGTTTACAAGATTGTTTATGAGAACAAATTCCTAACTACTAAGTGTTGAATTCCATAAAACAGTATGACAGAATAAAAGAAAGGCTGCTACACAAAGGCCTTAGATTGGATCATGGGATATTTAGAGTAAAAGGACTGATGTGTCTTATTCTAAACCAAAAGCAAGAACAACAACAAAAATTTTATTGCTTTCAAAATATGTTTGATGTTTTAATTACTGTTGTCGTATTTGCTGAAGCAGTAACTTATGCAACTCGGTAACTTAGAAAAACCAAACTGATAGAAATCCCAGACTGGTAACTTTTTTTTTTTTTAAAGAGACAGGTATTGCTCTGTCACTCCAGCTGAGTACAGTGGTGTGATCACAGCTCACTTTAACCTCAAACTCCTGGGATTAAGCAATCCTCCCACCTCAGCCTCCTGAGAAGTTAGGACTACAGGCACATGCCACCAAGCCTGGCTAATTTTTTTAATTAACTCCTGGACTCAAGAATCCTTCTGCCTAGACCTCCCAAAGTTCTAGGACTACAGGTATGAGCCACCATGCTCAGCCCTGGTAGCTTCTATGTTATGATCACAAGACTAAACAATTACACAGAGAAATAATGAGGATATAATGGGAAGACTGCATATAATGTCATGACCACATAGTACAAGTGAACAGAATAAAAGGGAGAGTGCAGGAGTGGAAACATCCAGTATCTGAGATCTCATTCTAATTATGCCGAAGGTAGCACTGCTCATAAAATGAATTTTAAGGATGAACGCCACACACAAACTGTTGTCCTAAGTGTTAAGTTACTAGCATCAAATTGCTCAGTATTGTGCAGACATGACAAACTACTCTGGATATCATCTTCTAAAAATATACTGCAGTCTGAGAACCACACTCATCTCTGGGGATACTCGAACACCCCACACAGACCCACGAGGAACCCTACCCTCCTTCCTGTAGACCCCAAAGACTAAATCTGCCCCTTGTCTGGTCTTTCTAAATATTTTTCATTTGCCACCTTCTCTATGTAGTTTCCCCCAATCAGGCACCGAAGCCCTTCAGTTTTTAGAATTTTACTGCTGATGAGACAACAGACATGATCTATACTGATGCCAATATTTATACTGTGTTGCTCTGTGCCAGGCACTGGGGAATATCAAAACGAATAAAAGAATCTGTCGGCCAGGAGCTCAGCTGAGGGATTGTAAGTCAGGTTGAGGCTGTGTGTTGAGAGAGATGAGGGCTCAAAGACTGCAGATACCACAGAGCCCAGGCTACGAAGGGAAGGAGCAGCTCCTTGCGGTTTAGGTGTGGCAGGAGCAGAGAAGATAAACCAGAGGTCACAAAGCCTGATGTAAGTGGCAAAGCAGATGATGTAAATAATGGATGTGGGTGTGGAAGATGGGAACCAGACAAAAAGCAATGATGACATCAAATTCTGCTATCTTCTGCCCCAGGAGGCAACCCACAGCAACACTGATGAACACTGAACACTTACCAACTTTACCCAACAGACACAGAATCAAACAAAACCTCAAATACAAAGAGAGAAAGAATGCCCTTCCCTGAAGGGTTTTACAGTTAGAATCCAGGAGAAGTTCCCACGTGCACAGAATTGATTGACAGTTAAGCATGGAACGGGAGAGAGATTCTCTAACAGTTCTGTCGCCTCTCTCTAGTCAGTCAAGTACTTCAAAACTCAGGGATAATTCTGACCAGAGAGGACCACACTCCTCATTAGAGCTGTGGATTCCAAAAAAGTGATACAGAGCAGTGCTTCTCAAACTTTATCATGCATTTGAATCAACTAGGGATCTTGTTAAAACAGATACCGACTTGACAAGTTTGGTGGGGAGGGCACAGATTCTGCATTTCTAATAATCTCCTAATTGGTGCTGCTAGCACCTGGACCACATTTTGTTTTAAAGGCATTATCAATTTTTTATTAAAAGATCATGCACCTCAGACTAAACCCCACTAAAATACATGTTCATATCTTCTTTCCTTGAAAATGTTTCTGTTTTTAAAAAGTGACTCTACAAAGAATAGGCCTGTTTTCTTGTGCCCTGAGCAAGTCCATGGAGACAGCTTTCAGTAGATGACAGGGAGTGGTGATATAATGGGTGGGGATAAAATTTTAAGTAGGACGTGGGCAAAACAAAATGAAAACATAATATGACAACGGAGGGGGTTGCTCTTGCCCACTGACTTCCTCCTTCCTCCCTCCTCCCCCTCCTCCCCCCTCCTCCCTTTACCCATTTTGAATCTCTGCATGCCCCCTGGGATCAGAGCTACTTTTATGACCTCAAATGGAAGAATGTCACGTTTTAATTTAGGTCAGAGAGAAGGTACTTACTTTATGAAACCACTTTCCTTTCCCTCACCCACAAACAAATGAAATTAGATTTTTAAAGCAGGTCCCCTGGGAGAAAAAATTGCTCGGGAATCTTTCTAAGTGTTAGTTCCTGGATCACGTTTTGAATGGTGAGGATGGAGTGGACCCTTTCCCTCCTGCTACCACACAGAGAATGGATGACAGGAACAGAGAGGATCGGCCAAACCAATAAATAGGGCCCAAAAGCAGACAGCTGAAAGTGAGGCCAAGGAAGCACTGGAATTAGTCCACTGCTGGAATAGAAGGAACGGGAAACTGACATTTATTATCAGTTTTGTACCAGGCATTGTCATACATATATGTCAACTCTCACAAAGCTTGGGAAGGATAGGTGTCACCTTTTACTGTCACGGCAATTAAGGAGCTGTCCTGAAGTCATCAAGTGCACATATGGCACAGCCAGGATTCAAAGCAAGGTCTATTTGACTCAAAAGCCTGTTTTCTCCTCTAAAACAGCTAAACCTCTGAAAAGCCAGACTCAGACAGCCAAACCTGAGGTAGGAATTTTAAAGAGAAGACATGAGAAGCTGCAGTCTTTCATTTCCACCATGAAATGCTACTTGGTAATTTACAAATAATAATAATAATAATAATAATAATAATAAATGTAATTAACAGATTCTGTCCCAAAAGTCTAATGTACAGAGTAAACTTATATGGGCAAGGAAGTACAGTAAGGCTCAAAAGTACACATGGATCTGCTTCCCAAAGGAGTCTTGTTCTTCAAGGCATAAATTAAAACCAAAATTCCCCAGAGTCTAAATAAGGTGAACATCATAAGAGACCAGAAAAGATATATGGGAAATTTTTAAAGTGTCAATGCATTAAGCTTTAATATTCAAAATGGAATTCTATTATTCCTGATTTTAGTCCACAGAACATCAAGAAAAACTGAACAAATACTATTTGACACTCTAATTCTAATGGATTAAAAAAATGCAAGTATTTGGGATAAAGAGACAATACATCTCACAATGAGCTCACCAACATTACCAGCTGGGACCAGTTAACCACATTTACCAAATAAGGCAAGTTTTTTCAATGCTTGAAATCTTTCTACAGTGAGCTCACTTCACTTCTCACTGGGTTTCTACAGTAATTGCAGAGGTCATCTCTCCAACTCAGAGTCAGTAAATCACCAGGCTCTCGATGCAAACGTGGGCTGCATGGTCTCTGGAGAGCCTTAAGTTTGGCTTCAGATTATTACTGACTCTATACAGAGGAGAAAGACATAAAATCAGCTCCAAACATAGAACAGTAAGAAGCTGTATTAAGCAAAACCTATTAATAAAGCCAGCGAGAGCTGTTTACTATTGTGACTAAAAAATGGCAGACCTTACTTTATTTCTCTCAATATATTTGTCCAGTTGCAAATATTCTTACTCTAGGGTTGAGTCTATACAAACAAATCCACTAATTTCAATAATTTGGGCAACCAAATGGGTTGACTTATCTGCACAATACCAAAGAAACAAAAGGATTTTTCCCCCTTTTTAATCAGCTGCTTTTATATAGTGTAGAAATGGCACACACAGACAAAACAAAGATGAATCTATAATGAGATTTCCCACATTCTTACTTAAAATAACATTGTTGGGAGGAGGATTGCCCGCCATAGTTAGAAGTTCTGGTTGGGATTTGAAGCCTAAATGAAAGCATGTGATTGTAAAGTGGTTTTTACTTGACCTTCTCTTAAATATTTAACACATCAACTGCCATGAGAGTTGTATTTAACTCACTCTAGTTTTGACCCTGGGGCCGCGTGAAGCATATGTAAAATTTTACTTGTTGATGTTCCTATTGTTACAATTAATATTGACAATTTAATTCTTAAAAAGTGGATTAAATGAGTAGAAGCCAATAAATTTTGTTTTCCTATTTATGCTTACCTTTAAATTATACTCTAAGTTTTTACTCTATTTTTGTAAAAACAGTGTGGCCCCGAGGAAAAGTTTCTGGGTTTTTTTGTGTGGCAGTCGATGTGTTAAATACATTCCACTTCTAAGTAAAAAGTGTTCTTCATCCTTTTCTTCTAAATTGCTTGTGTGCCAAACCATAGCCCTCAACTGAGAATGTATATTTTGCTTCAAAGGTAACAGATTTCCCTGGAAATAAATATACTTGAAAGGAAAAATTTTTGGCATTTGTATTACGAATATGACTTTGAGTGGCTAATCTGTTCAAGGTCAAACCCAAGTTTATCTTACTAAAAATTCTGCGATTTCCAACATAGGAAGGCAAATCATCAAGCTCCCATTACCGAGTCTGTCTCAGAGAGGTATATTGCAGAGGTGAAAACTGAAATTTGGTTTCAGGCTTAAGACCAGGAATTAGCAAATTTTTTTTTTTTTTAATTCCAGGGTATTGTGAGGGTACAAACATTATAGTTACACTTTATGTCTTTGCCTCACCCAAGTGCGGGTTAAAGGCATGCCCCTCCCCCACTTGGTGCTCCCCGTGTCCTTTAGTTGTTATGGGGTCAGACAGTAAATACTGATGCTTCGTGGGCCACACAATCTCCAACACAATTACCCAACTCTGCTGCAGTCACAGGAAAGCAACCACAGAAAACACAAATGAATGGGCGACACTGTGTTCCAACAAAACTGTATTTACAGACACTGAAATCTGACTTTCACATAATTTCCACTTGTCACAAAGTATGACTCTTCTTTTAATTTTTTAAAGAACGTTTAAAAATGTAAAAACAGTTCACAGTTCATGGGCCACACAAAAACAGACAAGGGGCTGGATTTGGCCTACAGTTTGCCAACCCCGACTTAATATATAAAAATTAACATCCCCATGTCAGGACAGGAAACAAAGGTCACCCTTAACTCTGCAGGGTAGAAAACTCATCTTGAGGTAAAAGAGAAGGGAGGCATCTGGAGCCTTGACTGAGACACTTGCTTTAAGCGGGCAAGTAAGAACTATTAAAGATACCACAGAAGATGGTGGACTCACTCTCTCCCATGTCACACTTTGGGAACTTGGTAACCACGGAATTCATGGATAGGGAGATAAACTTGTCCTATCCAAAGAGAAGGACAGAAATAAGTTTAAAAAGAAAAGATGTGGCAGACTAGAGAACTATACTGACACAAAAAGGAAAGCATCACAATGTCAGGAGGTGCTGAATCGAGGCAGAGGATGACAAAGATGGTGCCCTAAGGAAATTGGAAGGCCAAGAAACAGGACCAGCTATGAACTCCAGGAAAAGATGGGCCTCCAGAGGCCTGTAATTCACTCGATGGTATTCAGTAGGAACTTAAAGACCTTTGTGATCTGACACAGGCCTGAGGAGTCCACATTTGCTTTCCTGCTAGTAGTGAGGTCTAGTTACCAAGCCTTGTATGTCTGGCAGGCAATGGAGAAATGATTGGATCACCTGAGGGTAGATGAAATTTATCATTGCTATAGTTCGGATGTGGTTTGTCACTGCCAAAACTTGTATTAAAGTTTAATTGCTGGTGCAGCAGTGGGGCCTAATGACACGTGTTTGGGTCATGGTATTTGGGTCACTCATGAACAGATTAATGCCATCTCTTCAGAGTGGGTGAATTCTCATCTGTGGGAATGGATTACTTCCCAGAATAGCAGGTTGTTATAAAGTGAAGTGCCTTCCCCTGTTTGGTCCCTTTCTGCATGTGCCTGCTCTCTCTTTGACCTTTCTGCCATGTTATGACAGGACACAA